>SNQJ01S0023371.1:23738-65195 GCA_010110895.2 Picea sitchensis
AGTCTGATATCCATCTAAGGTTAAGGTTTTGACTTCATCAACCCTCAATTGTGATAAGGTTTTGGACCTTCTAGAATATTATTGAAAGTTCATATTTGGCTATCCCCATATGTGTGAGTAATGGGGGTTGATGTGGCATCCTCTTATACCATGGTGGTCAACACGGTAGGTCAACTTGTGGGAGTCATAAATTTTGCATACAAACTCTGATTGACACAATGTTTGTACCGTTGGAAACATCTCGATGTGTAGAATAACACTACTAAGTCTGAGCCATTTCTTTGAAATTTTTGGCCCCAAAAAGTGTCGTTTGATGCCTCAAAATGGTTCTAGAAGGTTTCAAACCCAAATTTTCCAAACTGGGACCTACCATTACAATGACCCTTCAAGATTATTCCCCCAATTTTTCCACTTTGAGAGCATCAAGATAGATGACAAATAAAATAATGATTCAATCTAGATCATACCTCCCCATTTATGGAGGATTTTGGTCCCCAAAATTGTTACTAAATGAGGTGAGGAAATTTTTCCTCTACCTTTTCCCTGAAGTACCACTTTTCTTTTCTTGGAAGTTGTCCTTCGACCCAATCTGCCAAAGGTCATGCTACCCTTATCTTGTAGTTCTAGACTGATTTTGCAAAATTGTGTCCTCTGTCAACTCTGCCTAAGCATATGGTGCTAAGTTCTCTATGGAAGGTAGGACTTGCTCCTCCTCTTGTTCCAACATGGAAAGCTCGTAGAGTTTGAGATTCTCCACATTCATTATTGAGTGAATGTGCATGTATAGGGGTAGACTAAGTGTGTAGGCATTATCTCCCACCTTCTATAATATCTTGAAAGGTCCATATTGCATACCCTTGATCTTCTTACCAGGACCCTGTGTTATGGGTTGAATAGAGAATGAGTGTGTAGAAATAACATTCTAAATGTCACTGTAGGACGTTAGTGACACAACAGGTTGATTAAAATTTGAGCATGCATGATAAATAAATGTAAAAAATTAAAACAAGTGCATGAACAAATTCATAAGTAGTAAATATAGAGAAGAATTAAAAACACATGGAATCATTATCAATGGACAATGAATTCAATTGATAACATCGCAGAGGTAGTGACAGGAAAAATAGTCTCTCTCCTTCCTCCTTGGTTGGGTCCTTTTCCTTCCTAGCACAAAATATTTTCTCCTTTCTGTTACAAGTGGTGATATGAATCAATGAACCATGCTCTCAAGTGGTGAGACACTCAATTCCCATTACAACTCAATGCATGAATTGATGGATGAAATCAGAAGTGGGAAATGGTTGCTCTGATTCGCAATTCAACAACATAACTCTAAAATATTTGTCTACTATGTAATACATGACCCAAGATTCGTTAAATAGCCTTCTCTCAACCTCGAATCTAACTTGTTTCAAGTGTGCATAGGGATCATCTCAAGCGGTGGAGTAGTTTCCAAGTTAGGTTAAATTGAATTTGCAGGTTTGACTATGTGACCGATGGGATGTGAGTGAAATTAGGTGCCATGAATGCAACTACTCTATTTGAGAATTTATGCCATCACGAACATGGTGCAAACCTTGATTTGGTTCCCCCACTAATGCATTTTCCATGCAAATACTTTTATGTGAGTTCACGTTGATTGCACTGATGGCGCAAATTCTCTATTGGGAAATAATGTTGATCATTATAGCTATCCTTCTTGAATTTCTTTGATGTTGCTAAGTTAGGTTTATCAACACTTGTGAGTATGCATTCTTGATGTATGTAACTAATGTATGTAACTGATGAATTTTCCGGTGATTGCTTGTATTTATTTATCAACATTTTTCAGGTGATAACATATGCCCCCTAATATGTGAGCTTAGGAGTAATCATATAGCCAAAATACATCATTGTTTACTTTTTGGTGTGCATCGTTGCTTGTACACACACACACACACACACACACACACAGAAAGAGAGACGTCAAAAAACGGTCCTTTGAAGGATAGAAGGGAGAATAATTGTATAATCACTACCTTACTATAGAAAAAAATAATTTTGTACAAATGAGGCGGGCATGCCCCATTCTCGTGTCTGACATAGATGTATGTTTTAAAATAAAAAACATGAATCCTGAAATGATGTGCTAACTAGAAACTTATTGAAGCAGGTATATGCATCACCCTCGGGGGCGTTGTTAATGGAAAATGATGGTTCTGGAGTGAGAAATTTCTCTCAAACCTAAAGTGAACAATTGTGATGGGTGTTCATGACTCAAAAAAGGTTTGGGATGACTGATCAAGTTCGGAGGTCTTTGAATGATCATGAGAACTGTAATACGTGTTAAGTAAGACCCACCCTAATATGAAGATGTGTTGATGTTGAATATTAGGGGAGTCAATAGAAACAGAGAGAAACAATGCCTTTCTCTATCACATCTGAGATTCATTGTTAAATGGGAATGAGAATCAAGATATTGCACTAGTCCTAGAAATGGATGTTGAGGTCGACATAAATAAGGCCATGATCGCAAGGAGTGAAGTACTCCTTGAAATCCACTGATGAGTATGGTATCAGATATTGAGTTGGGAGGGTGGTCATTGTTTATTAAAGGTAGACACTATTAGTGAGAAATGCAACTCGATCCTTCCCTTGGTTGGGTAAAAATCAACGGTTGGAAATGGAAGCAGTCGAATATACAATGAGACAAAAAGTGGGTTGAAGTCAGGGGGATAGTTAGGTACTAGTCATATATTGTTGAATTTTGGTTGAGAGTGACACAACTACATATATGGATGTTTGATGAGTAAAAAACTTGGGGATCTTAACAAAAGGTATTGGGATACTTGAGGTTTGGCCAATAAAATGGGTTTTGTAGACAATGTATGTTTAAATGAATTCCCCAACCAAAGGTGACAAGTGCTTCCACTAGGTAAAAATTAGTGCCATCACGTACGATGGCCTACATTTATTTACATGCTGAAAAATAAAGAAACACTTTACACAATCCAAAATATAAATGAAATAGATTGGGTTGAATGAATGTGCATGCACATAAACGAGTGCCACAATGAAAATATGGCTTGGCCTTTTGGGGGAACAAGTAATATAGTAGAGGATGAAGGGTTGGGACCCCATGGGTGGGTTTCTATGTGAGGTGAGTTAATGGAGGATTGATCCACAGATGGTCAACTAATCTTGGAGGAGATGGGGGGCCAATGAAAATGCAAAAGTTCATTCAAAAAAATCAACAGAAAAATTAAAAAAATGTGGGAGTCCATAGGTGAATAGGATAAAAAGATGATGAGGAGAAAAATGAGGTGTCTTCTCAGATATGAAAACTACTATGGACTCCATGTATCTATGGTATACAACAACATGAGTTTCATAGTTCCCAAGGGATATAAATGATGTGATAAAACTCATGTGGGTGAAGATAAAAAAACTACCAGCAAAGTCAACACCTAAATGAATAGGGGGGTGGGTGAAGGTGTTGTATTACCAAGTGTTGAAAACCTATAGGTAAATGTCAGAGGGTGATATTGGTACATGCAATTGTTCTCAGAGGGAGTGCTTATATTCTAGTTTGAATCATATACTTGAAGGGACCATGGGATGGTCATATGGTACATGATCATGAGGTTGTTGATGAGTACCTGCATCCAAAAATCAAAACACCTGAAGTGAAAAATATATGATAATAAATAACACAGTACGAAAATTTGGAAATCTGTATGATAAGCAACAGTGTATGTGTCCTGGGTTGTCGTGATGAGGCCCTAAGAAAAATTTGTATGATGAAAATAATACCATACCATTGTGTAGATTGGAGAATGAGGATCCCAAAGTTGTCGAATGTTTGAAAAACGGAGGTCCTAAGCTCATGTATGAATGATCAGAAGTTTGGGTTCCGAGCATATAAATGGTAATGGGGGCCTGCAGTGCCACCTCATTTGTACTTGTTTTGATGAAAGTTGATGTGGATTTGGTGAATCAGTGAGATATTGATCTCAATTACATGGCCATGGATACTCGATTGATGTTATGTTGCAAGAGAGCCAGGTAAGGGGCCCAGGCCTCTTGATGTTTTTGCATTTTTAATTTTTTGCTTAGGGATGTATAGATGGCCATGCGACCTCTTTTTTGTGAAAATTTGACAAATAACGGGGGAAATCAATATATACATGTGCATATTTGCATGGGTATAATATACTTGTTAGCGTTGCCTAACACAAGAGAAGGTGTTTTAATCACATTGAATTCAGGCGATTGGTAGGTTGTCTCTTGCGTCACTCAGTGCGTCTGTTAAAGGAACATACACGTCGAATAATGAAACTATTCAATGGATAGGTGAATTTTCGGCCACACTATTGTAATTGAAATAATCACGTTGAGTAGATTGAATGTTCAGAAAACAATTGCGTCGATCTACACACCCATTAACCTAACAAGTGCACTATCGACGCATAAGATTTTTTGTGAGATTGTTTATATGTTTTGCTCAAATGACCAACTAACATGGATTTTTTGGTGATACAGGGTGTGATTTGCATGTGGAGGGACACTATGTCGATACACTAGCGAGAGAGGGATTTGGAAATCCTCCACAAAGATGTAGGCAATGATGTTAGGACCCGATTTCAACTTGCCAGCTTTGGCCTTTCGAAACTATTTGACTGTGCTCTGATGTGATCCCATGAGGATATTTTGAACTTCCTATTTGGCATGTGGTGGGATGATAGTCAAATATTTGAGGTGCATGTCTAGGAGGTGAGATTTTTAGGAAATACTAACATTTATTTCCTAATTGGTCTAGATGATCATGTATGGCCTTGTATTTTTCCTGTGACTTATTCAACATCTCTTGTACTTGCTAATGGTTCTACCTAATCTTCTCAACAAATTTTTCTACTCACAATGCATCTCCTATGACGTCCTCCCTCACTCCCCCTTATTGTCCATATACAAAATCCAAGGGTGAAGGTGGAAAAAACCCAAAGCAAGTTTCAAAATGTGACTTACCGATAGAAGTGTGGACTTCTCTATTATAAGAGTGTTGTATGTAGATCAAATTTTTGTCCTAGGTATTAAGATGCTTATGATTATAACCCCTCAAAAGTTGCACCAAAGTCATGTTGATGACTTATGTTTTCCCATTTGTTTATGGATGGAATGGTGTATACCTATTCAACTTAGTGGCCATCTTCCCCCACAATATAGTCCAAAATGTACTAAGAAATATGGTATCCTTGTCTGATATGATACTCCTTGGTATCCCAAAGTGCACCTAGAATTGTTCAAAGAACATGTTTATTTCTTCCTATCCTTTGATAATATTTTTACAAGGTATGAAAATGCACATCTTTCTAAACCTATCAACTACCACAAATATATAGTCATACCCTTCCTACTTGTTAGTAAACCTCCCACAAAATCCATGTAAATGATTTCCCAAGGTCGAGTGGGTACATGTAAAACATGGTATAGACCTTACTTCCTATTACTACGCTTGTTGGTATAATAAAGTATAAATACTATAACATACCATGCTACATCTTCCTACATTTTGGGCCAATATAAATACCTCTGTAAGTTAGAAATTGTATTCCCAACACCAAAATTTCCTAAATGTCCTATAACCTTGGACATGTGAGCCTCTCTAATAAGATGTAGTCATTCACCTTTAGGGAGACACATTTTTTGAACATTGGAGAGTAAACCATTACGGAAAAGACAATCAACATGGTTGTCACCTTCTTCTATATGAATCTGCCCCTGTAGCTACTAAAATGCCTCCTTGAAGTCCTCATCTTCTGTGTATGACTCTATGTATGCATCATGGGTAAAAGGATCCATGTGCATCAGGGTTCCCAAAGTTGTAATCTTGGATGTGGGTGCACTTGAAAACATGTCTACCAACCATTTTGTGATGCCCTTGTTATACCTAATGGCTAGATGAAATTGTTGTAAAAGCCCCATCCAATTGTAATGTCTGGTTTGTTGTAGCTTACTCTAGCCCTGCAAATACTATAGCGGCAGGTGATCTATGTGGATGATGGTATCCTTTCCCATCATATGGTGTTTCCAATTCTTGACAACTTGAACCAGGGCAAAAAGTTCCTTGTCATAGGTAGGGTAGTTGAAAACTTTGCCATGGAATATTTCAGAATGATAGCATACAAGCCTTCCTCCTTGCATTATATTTTCTCCCATGGCATACCCACTTGGATCTATCTCCATTTCGAAAGGATTTTGAAAGTTTGGTAATGTGAGAACTAGTGCTTGATTGATCTTTCTTTTCAGTTCATTGAAATCCTTCTTCTTATTCTTTCCCCACTGGAAACTCTTACCACTTGCTATTATGGCATGGAGTGGTTTAACTACTGCTAAAAATGAAGCTATAAACTTCTGCAAGTATCGTGTTTCCCCCATAAAAATCCTAAATTTAGTGACATTTGTAGGAACTCGCCATTTCATGATGGCCTCCATCTTTATGGGATCTAACTTGAGCTCCCCTCCACCGATCACATACCCCAAAGACTGCTGAGAAAACTCACATTTTTTTAGGTTAGCTAACATCTATTTATTCTTCAAAGTCTCTAACACCTACATGAGATGTGAGATGGGCTCCTCCCAGGTAGCACTATAAACTAGTATATCATCCAAATAGACTATAGCAAATGAATTTAGATAAAGCGTAGTGCATCATTCATCAGTCTCATAAATGTAGTTGGTACATTACATAAACCAAATGAAATGACTAACCATTCACACAAACCTTGCCTTTTCTTGAAGATAGTCTTTGAGGTAACTTCTTCCTTGATTTGTACCTGGTGGTATCTTGATTTGCAATCCAACTTGGTGAAATATTTTGCATGTTTCAATTGATCTAACAAAGCATCAATCCTAGAAAGAAGGTACCAATTTTTTAGTGTAATCTTGTTCAATGTTCTATAGTCGATACACATTATCCATATCCCATCCTTCTTTGGTGCAATTATGCCAGGCGACCCACAAGTTGAGGTGCTTGGTTGAATCACACCCTGCTCTAGCAGTTATTGCAACTGCTTCTTCACTTCATTTTCTTCCAGGACAAACTTTCTATACAACAAAATATTCATAAATGGGGAGTCTAGAAATAACTATATTTCATGCTCCACATCCCCTTTCGGTGATAACACTTTAGGATCCTAGAACACTCATCTGTATGCCTATAGAAACTCCTCCAACTAATGTTTCCTCTCTTCAGTATACCCCTATAGGGATGTCTTTACTCTTATTGACTCATCATCGGTTTGATTTTCTCTTAATAAAAGTAAAACACATTTCTTACTGGAACCAATCAATTTCTTAGCTTGGTTGGCACTTACCAGTGAGATATTTGACTTGTCTTTATGTGATTTAATGATGTAGGACTTCCCATCCTTTATTAGTCAATATTGATTGGCTCTCTACATGAATATTTCATCCCTCATATATATGCAGGGGATTCCAAACACTACTCCACATATGTCAAGGGACACTATGTCCAATTCCACTTCATCAATAAAATCAAGACTTACAACAAATTTAATCTTGCAATGTTTCGTTACCTTGATCTCTACACCCTTGCTTACCCAACCCAATGGACAGGGGCCAAGATGAACATGAATCTCCAATCCAATCTTGTTGACCAGATTCGTTGCTATGAGATTATCCTGTGAACTAGAGTTGAACAAAGCATCTATCTTGGTCTTCTTGTTAGGGACCTAACCCCTCACATAGGTAGAATAATATTTTTCCATGTAATAAAGGTCAATATTAATAAGGCCTATCAATAAGCAAGAATAGGTCCAATGTAAGAAGACCTAATAGAAGCTTCCACTTCTAGAAGGATCTTCCTCTAGATTGTTTTTTTGATAGACATATTTAGTATAAATAAGAGTCGAGGGTATGAGAAGATTTGTCTTGGATATTATTGTAATAGAGCTCTTCTCTACTGGCGGTTTCCCCCTCGAAGAGGCAAGTGAATGTTTCTCTCAGTAATCAAAGGGCTCTTTCTAGTGTTATTCTGGTATTATTTTGGAATTATTGTGGTGTTGTTTTGGTTATATCGTTGTTTATCTTCCATTTCTAGCTAATTATTTATGTTCTGCATACTATTTTATATCTGGAATATTACAAGTGGTATCATAGCACCTTCCTCGATAGAAAATTGTGGGTTGAATTTTTTTCAGGGTAGAGATGTATTTCGAAGTCTTTAAGCTACAAAGATCTGTTGTTACACGCATAAACCCGCGGTCGGGGATTCATACATACAAGAAATACAAGTGGTACTTAAGTGACCATCTGTTGGCCACCCTTGTAACCCCTGTTGGTACCCCTTCAAGTGGTATCACATCAGACAACACCTATATAGGTATCGACCCAGATCTCTTGAAGCCCTCTATAGATAAACCGATCGGTCGCCTGACTGATATAGTGCCACCGATAATAACACTCGAGAATATACTCTCTAGTACGTGGGTAGTCGGGTAGTGCGACTAAGGGCACATTCTAGCCTCCTTAGTTGGTTCCCTAAGAGATTGGGACGAGTACTACTGTTGGACCCTACACTTATATCAGAGAGCTATAGCATAGGGAAAACCCCTGTCTGTAGAACCCTTGAATACCCTAACCCTTGGGACAGAAACAAAAACATATCAGACAAGATTTATTGATGTGAAACTATGTCTCCTACATTGGGGTTGTGAAATTACTACACATTTCTTTCTGTTAAGCATTTGGGAATTTCATCACTGCAGTATTCTTTAGATCGGAGTATAACTTTGCAGGAGTAAAAAAAACAAAAAAAGAACAAGTCTAGATCTTGTTGGCACCATTATTTGAGACCTGTCTCGTTGGATTTCTCTCTTCGCCCNCATACCTATCATTTTTCAGCAAATTGTTTTCTCGTGGACCTGACCCCCTTCCAACACCCTTATTTGGGCTTTACCCTATTGGATTCAACTCGTTGCCCTGATCGTTGTGATACACTTCACCCATAACCCATTTTCTGTGTGGTCCCACTCGCCCCCTCTCATGTTCCCTCTTCATCATGGCCCACACCCATAGCCAAGACTTGGAAGCTCGCTTTAATGTCCATCACTCTAATTTCACAGAAACCCAACAAGAAGTGAGACAACTCAGTTCCAATATTGTCACCGTCAATAAAAACATTCATTCCTCCATCAATGCCAAAATAGAGGACCTCAAAAAAGACCTTGCTATCCAGCTTGAATCCTTCATTACGATGATCTGCACCAAGCTGCATATCCTTGCAGATATTCCCTCATCTGACCCACCTTTGCACACCGAAAGTTAAACCTCCTCTCATTCCCAGAATTTTCAGCCCCATCACTTTCATCTTGACCTATGCCTTCCGTGTGTGGATGTGACCAAATTTGATGGCTCGGATCCCATGGGCTGGGTAACTCAAATGGAACATTATTTATGTTTGTATGGCATTACAGATGAGTTGGACAAACTTCGGAATTATGTTCTCCATATAGATCAAGAATGTTGGCAATGGTGGCAATGGAGAAAAAATTCCCTCCAAGGGTATGTGGCTTGGACACACTTTGTGGAAAATCTTTATGAACGCTTTAACATTGACACCAACCATTTAGGTTGTTTGACAAAGTTGAAACAATCTGGGTCAGTGGAAGATTTTATAGCCAATTTTGAGTGATTGGATTTTTGTACAGAGGGTATGTCTGATGCTTTTTTCCTAGATCATTTTATTAGTGGCCTCAAGGATGAGATTCGTGCCCATGTCCTCATGACTCGGCCTCAGGAAGAATAACAGTTTGTCTCTTCTCAAAATTGAAAAACCTCCTTTATTCCTCGCATTAAACCAATCACTCCTACTCCTCCTTCTACTTCACTAAAGATCCATAAATTGATCAGGGCCGAAATGGTTGAACACCAACTCAAAATCCTTTGTTATAATTGTGATGAAAAATATTTTCCTGGGCACAAGTGTAATGAATAAAATTGTTTTATGGCCATCTCAGAGGATGTTTCAGAAGAGGATGTTGAGGCTCCCCTTCTGTCCATGTCACCTGAACTCACTGACATGACCCCTCCCTCAAACCATCCCGAAGTAGAACCGGTCATTTCCCTAAATGCTCTCACTGGATTCTCTGCTCCCCAAACCCTCAAGCTAATTGGTTACATTAATCATAGGGAGGTTATCATTCTTGTTGATAGTGGAAGCACCCATAATTTTATTCATCGCCACATCGCCACATTGCTAATGGCGGGTCCATGAAATGTGGAGGGAGTTGTCAAAATGTGTGTCTCCAAATTGGTGAGTACCACCGAAAATATCATACGTTTGTTATTGACATGGGAAGTTGTGACATTGTGTTGGGTGCAGAATGGATAAGGAATTTGTGTCCCATTCTCATGGATTTTAAGGAATTAACCATGAAATTCGACCAGGAGGGCCAATAATATAAGTTCCAAGGCATCATCGTCTATTCCCTGGAGATCATTAGTTCCCACTGCATGGAAAAGCTGCTCAAAAAAGGTCATTCTTGCATTATTTCTCAACTCCATGCCATACAAGCCATTGAGACACCCTCTGTGTTGCAGTACCTCTAATCCATCCTCTCTAAACATAAAGTGGTTTTTTCCACTCCCCAGGGACTCCCTCCTCCCCGTGGTGTTCATGATCATTCCATTCCCCTTGTCCCAGGAAACCTTCCTCCCAATATTTGTTCTTATAGTCATCCCTTTTCCTAAAAAAATGAAATTGAGAAAATTGTTCAAGAATTTCTCAATCCATGTGTTATCCACCCTAGTACGAGCCCCTATTATTATCTTGTGGTCATGGCCCTTAAGAATGAAGTTTCTTGGAGTATGTGTCCTGACTTCCAAGCCCTCAACAAACTCACCATTAAAGACAAATTTCCCATTCTTGTCATTGATGACCTCTTAGATGAATTGAGTGGCACCCAGTTCTTTACTAAACTTGATCTTCATTCTGGCTACCACCAGATCTGTATGAACGAGGCAGGCATTCTGAAGACTGCATTTAGAACTCATGAGGGCCACTATGAGTTTTTGGTCATGCCCTTTGGCTTGTGTAATGCTCCCTCCACTTGCCAAATCCTCATGAATCATGTCTTCCATCCTTTTCTCCGTCATTTTGTCTTAGTTTTCTTTGATGATATCCTCATCTATAGTAAAAACTAGACAACCGATCTTGCTCATGTGGATCGATTTATCCATCTACTCTCTTAGCACCAAATTTTCCTAAAACAATCTAAACGTGTTTTTGGCACCTCAAAAGTCGAGTACTTGGGTCATCTTATTGGCAAGGTTGGTGTCAGGGTGAATCCTAAAAAGATTGAAGCTATGCAAGATTGACCTCACCCAAAGACTCTCAAAATCTTGCGTGGGTTTTTGGGTTTAACAGGTTATTATCACAAGTTTGTTAAGAATTATGGAAATATTGCGACACCTCTCACCGCTCTCTTTAAAAAGAATTCTTTCACTTGGACTCCAACAATTGCTCAGGATTTTCAAACCTTGAAGATGGCCATGTTTACCACTCCAGTCCTGGCCCTTCCTGATTTCACAAATACCTTTGTCTAGGAATGTGATGCTTCGGGGAAAGGAATTGGTGTAGTCCTTATGCAAGAGGGTCGGCCTTTGGCTTTTACCAACAAATAACTGTCAGAGTGACATTTGGGCAAATCAATCTATGAAAAGAAAATGTTGGCTATTCTTCATGCCATGGATATTTAACACCCTTATCTATTGGGGCAACGCTTCCAAATTAAGATAGATCATTAAAGCCTCAAGTATTTTTTAGAACAATGCCTTTCCTCCCCAGAGCAACAAAAATGGGTGACTAAGCTCTTTGGATATGATTATGAGATTGTTTACAAGAAAGGAAAAGACAATGTGGTTGCTGATGCACTTTCCATAAAATATGAAGATGAAGGGTCCCTTTTTCTTCTCTCCTTCATTGTACCAGATTGGCTCCAAGTTGTTCACCAGGAATGGCTATACGATCCCAAAAGTTCGCACCTAATACAACAATTGCAGGCCAATTCTCTAGTCTCCCCAGGGTACTCTTGGCTCAATGATGAGCTTCGATACAAAGGTTGTTTATATTTAAGTAAACAGACAAAACTTAAATCCATGGTACTTTCTGAGTTTCATGCTAAACCCACCACTGGGCACTCCGAGTTTACCAAAACCTATCACCGGGTCAAGCGTTCTTTTTTTCTAGGATGGTATGAAACAAGACGTTCACAATTTTGTGGCTGAATTTGATGTGTGTCAACGCGACAAGGGTGAAACAGTCAAATCTCTTGGCACACTACAACCACTTTTGATTCCACCTGCTATTTGGTGGGATATCTCTATGGATTTTATTGTAGGCTTACCTAAATCGGGAAATAAATTAGGCATCATGGTGGTAGTAGATCGTCTTTCCAAATATGCACATTTATTTTCTCTTCAACATCCACTGTGGCTCAACTTTTCATGGATCGGGTCTTCAAGCTTCATGGCATGCCTCATTATATTGTTTCTGATCATGACCCAACTTTCACCAGCAATTTTTGGCAAGAACTGTTCAAGCTACAAGGCACCCAATTGCATCTGAGCACAACTTATCATCCCCAGACTGATGGTCAAACTGAAGTTGTCAACAAGTGTTTGGAAACATATTTGAGGTGTTTTGCATTGGAAAGGAAAAATCAGTGGGCTCAATAGTTACCACTAGCTGAATGGTGGTACAACACTTCTTACCATACAATGACCCGCATGACTCCTTTTGAAGTGGTATATGGACAATATCCACCTTCAGTTCTCTCATATTTTCCAGGTATCTCGAAGGTCCAGGCAGTTGAACACACGTTTATAGTTCGAGAGGCTATTCTCCATACCCTCAAAAGAATTTGCTCATGGTCTAGAATTACATGAAGCAACAAGAAGATCAATATCACTTTGAACGTCAATTTGCAGAAGGAGATCAGGTGTTTCTTCGACTGCAACCTTACAAGAAAAATTCCCTCAAGGTTGACCATTGTCAGAAACTGGCACCCAAATTTTATGGTCCTTATATCATTCTCAAGCATGTGGGACAGGTGTCCTATCAGTTAGTTTTTCCCAGTCATTCTAAGCTCCATCTTGTTTTTCATGTTTCTTCCTTAAAGAAGGTGATTGGAACTAAGTGCCAAACTCAAACCAACCTTCCCGAGTTGGATGAAGAAGGCTCCATTTGGCTACAACCACAAGAATTTTTGGACCAGCATGAGCGTCATTTACATCAACGAACCATAAAGTAAGTGCTAGTCTAGTGGAAAGATACAACTCCAATAGATGCCACTTGGGAACCAGCTACCATTCTGGAGCAATTTCCTCATATTGATCCTTGAGGACAAGGTTGTTTTTAAGGGGGAGGACATGTTAGGGACCTATCCCCTCACGTAGGTAGAATAATATATTTCCATGTAATAAAGGCCAATATTAATAAGGCCTAGCAATAAGGAAGAATAAGTCCAATGTAATAATACCTGATAGAAGCTTCCGCTTCTAGAAGGATCTTCGTCTAGATTGTTCTTTTGATAGACATATTTAGTATAAATAAAATTTTGTTACATACTACTGGAAATTTTGAAATGTATATCATGGAAATGTTGTGTGCAACATGTATATCATGGAACATGGAGCATAAGTAAATGACGCTTGGCATGTAGAGCACCATTTATTTTGAAATATATATAATTTTTTTTTTTGTTACATATAAAAATTTAAATGCATTTTTCATACAGACTGGTGAAAGATAAAAATGTATGAAGACATAAATTTAAAAGGAGATAAGAAAATAGTTTTATTTGAAATATGTCAAAAAATAAAAATTTGTTACATAGTACTGGAAATTTTGAAATATACAAAAAAATTAAAGTTTGTTACATATAAATTGAAATTTCAATGCATTTGTCATGTAGATTGGGATTGGGGCTCTCACAAACCATTAGAGAAATATGTACAAGAAACAGGACTGTAGAAAGAAGATAGAGTGCAATAGCTGCAAAAATAAATAAATTGAAAGGTATAAGTGTTTGCCTACACATCTCTATGTAAAAAAGTGGAATAATTGAGTTGATAAACAAAGAAGGATGCAATCAGTAGACTTATAGTGAGGGTAAATATGAGCCCTTTGTCTATGTGATTGCGACTTCCATTTCATTGATGTCGCCGACGGGTGCAGTTTCAATGATGTAGTCGACGACTGTTGGAATCCTGGAAACTACATGTTTCCTTTCGTCGGTGGCCTGCTTCAATTTCCTTTCGAGCCATTCTTCAATGTAGGTTCTCATTGGGGCGACGTTGATATCATTCTGGATTTTTATGTTGAAAAGATCGTTTTCTAATTCCCGAAAGTCGATAGAAGATTACACAGAGTCTGATGAATTTCCTCATTCTGTACTGAATATTTGACTAGCCAGTCATCGTCATCAGCTTGATCAAAGTGAAGGATGTTGTAAAAAAATTCCAGAGACAAGGCCTTAAACATAGCAACATGTTTATCGAACTCTTGCCTAGTTAAGGGCAAGGAGTTTGCGATTCAGTCGGGGTCTTGGAAGTCGTTGGTTTTTCCAACTAAGTTTATTTTTGACAACTTTGTGAATAATTTATCTTTCTTCGATATGGCTTGTTCACGTGATTGAACAATGAGATGCAGGTTCTTCACTTTTTCTTTACACGTGCATTTAATTGACCGATCCAGTTTTTGGATGGAAGATCTTGTTCTCTTCTTTTTGTTTCTGTCATATTGTTGACAATGGTGCCAAAAGGAAGGACCATTTTTAAAAAGAAATTTTCTTCATCTTTTAACTCTGCTTGCAAATGTTCGAACAAACTATGTGCCCTGGTTCCAAGGGAAGTGATGGTTTGTGATGGTTTCCACGCCTCGATAACCAGTTCCATTATTTTCTTGATATTATTCTCCACATATCCTCTACAGGATGTGATCAGGGTGGAGGATGATTTTACGTTGGCTGCAGGGGTGGCATGCATCGTTATTTCCAAAGGATTGACAAACATTGGCATAGGAATCAAAGCCTCTTCCAATTCCTTGACCCAGTCCTTCAGTCTGGCATTCTCGGCCTCGAGGCTTGTAATGGAATCATGAAGTGATTCTCTGGTCGCGTTGTGAAGTTGACATATTTGGGACGACCGCATGTTGGCAAGGTCAATCTCTGAACGATGTTTTCCTTTCTTATTTTTTACATATTGTTTCTCAATTATCAATTTTTTGGACTGGCTATAAAAAACAACGCTCTGGAACATGAAGGATTCATCTTCATCAAAATTTTCGGTAACAGATATGTTCATTGGACGGCTATGCTGTATGACATCTTCGGGATGATCAAGGTAGCAGAGCATGTTATCCAGATTAGTATCAAGTTCCATGTTATCACTCTGGATTTCCGGCTCTTCCGCCTGCCCCACATTTTTTTTCTCTTCTTCTCTACTAGAATCTTGTGAGAAATATCAATTTTAGAATGAGGAGGGTCGTTATCTCCTCCTCTGTTTGAAGAACTCTGAGTTTCTTTCTTAATGTGGTGGGCCATTGGAGCGATGCTCCGGGATGTCGCACTTTTTGGAGTGCTATTTTCCGATTGAACACTCTTGTCACTGGGGCCTTTCCCCTATTGCATTTACAATTTAGTGCAGCTTTGCACTATGTCTAGGTCGCCGACATCAGAGGTGGGAGCATTGCCACCACTGTCTCTGTTTTCGGACATGTGTTTTTTGAAAAAATAATCGTCGAGGTTAAGTGTTTGTAAATATTGTCGAAAAATATTATAGGGGTCGAACCCTCTTATGATTTCAGCATCTCTCAGGTTGGAGATGCTAGAATGCATTGTGAATTCATCAATTTTGTTGACGTTTTTCAACACAAACTCCCCTACTTTCCAAGGCAGAGGAATGAACTATTTTTTTTTCTTCTTTTGCAACAAATGCAACCAGTAATTGTATTGTTGTGCTACTTCTACAACAAACATTTTGTCTGTAATGTGACATTGAAGGAGAACATGTTTTTCTGTGGAGCCAAAGATTCTTATGACAATGTAATTATCCAAATGTTCGAGTGTCCCCTTCTTGTCCAAAAAACTAGTTGTCTGTTCAGATATGCGGGGAGCATCTTCTCTTAACAACGAAACTTTGAAAATAGACACAAAGCCATTAAAAACCTCATAAAAACAGTGGGAAGCCTTGTGCTTCCACAAGGCATGGTACCAGAACGTTACTGGGTCGAATTCCCAGTTGACACTCTCAGACATGGACAGTTCTGGAAACTGACAGGAATGCGCTATGGCAAAAACTAAGTGGGATGACATATAAAATTTATTTTCCCTTTTGAAACTTGACAATTGGGAACAAATTTCATGGGAAATTAACTTGCCCCAATAAAAAATGGCTTGTCCGTTGACTGTAAAATACAAAATATAAAGAGCCATCCGGGAAATAGTTGTTGTGGACTCTTGTCCCATTATTCTTGTAAATAGCCAGGCAATTTCGCGAAATGGATTTCTAAATGAACTAACCTGCAAGATTTTAATATCTTCAGGAACTAGAAGCGGGTTTTCCAATAAATGGGGCAAGAGGTCCAACCCGTTATTATGATTTGCTAGGAAATGTTTGCAATCTTCTCCTTTGAACGTCAATGTTGGCTTCAGAAATCTTAGCATCTGGTGGAAGACCTGAGGTGACAAAGAAATAGAAGATCGGTCCCACAGTGGAATAATTCTTTTGTCTGAAATAAATTTATCGGTGCAACAAGAGACCAGGTCCTTACAGCCAAAAACCTTAGGGACACAGCCTGCACGAGCAATTCCAGAGGTCCAAATTACTTGGTTCTCTGCGGTAGAGGTTGAGTAATAAGAATATGCCCTAGACCACTAGACGTTATGGTCCTCACACCCGAAGATGTTCACTGTATCTCCACAGAACTGTTGTCGAGCTGATGCCATAGGTTTATGAGAACGTTGGTTTTCTCAAGATGATGGTTGAAATGAATAGTTAGAGATAATAATGTAACTCACCACTAAATCTTGGTTAAATGTTATGAATGGGAAAGCTCCTCGAGCCTTTCACTGATTAATGACAATCTGTATGGGTGGTGCATGATGAAATGTTAGCAGTAAAGCTTACTTATTGCATATTTAGAAATGTGAAGGTGGTGGGTACGACGAAGATCAATTAAGGATTGGAGGTTTCGTGAACATGCCAAGGCGATGGCGTGCAAACGACATTTCATGATTTTGAAATCAACACTCGGAAGGGATAATATAACCCCCCACAAATCTTGGTTTAATGCGCATTAATAGGAGATCTCCTCGAGCCTTTTTCCCATCAATGTCAATCTATACGATTCCTACACGATGAGCTGTTAGAAGTAAATGTCAGTAATTGCATATTTAGAAACAAGATATGTAAACCCCCACAAATCTTGGTTTAATGCACATTAATAAGAGATCTCCTCGAGCCTTTCGCCCATCAATGTCAATCTATACGGTTCCTGCATGATGAGCTGTTAGAAGTAAATGTCAGTAATTGCATATTTAGAAACAAGATATATATATATATATATATATATATATATAACAATTTTTTTTCTTTTATTATAGACAAGTGAGAAGGTCACAGAGACGGGGGAGAGAAAGGAAAGAATGGAAAGGTCTAAAAAGCGGTCGAACGAGATTCAAAAAAGGGTTATGGGGATATTGAGGGGAGGCGAGTGTTCCACGGTCAAATTTTATGTATTAGAATTTTTTACTGCAAAATGTGTAAAACAGAAAAGATCATGATGGGGCAGTTCAGTGGTCGGTTTGTATATTTGCGGAATTCTGGGAAAGTGGCTCAGTATGGAATAGGGAAATGGTTAGGAATACTCGTCCTTGGAAGAGAGGATTCAATCTTTCGTGAACGGACCAAACCGATGATGTGCAAATGACATTCCATGATGTTTGAAATTAGCGCTTGCTAATTGCATGCCTAGAAATAAGATCTTATATATAAATGATAATTGCTAATTGCAAAGGGGCGCGGGCATAGGAAACAACGACTAGGAACTGAATATTTCTTGAACCCGCCAAACCGACGATCTGCCAAAGAAATTCAAAGAAATGGCGAAGTATGGAAAGCGGACAGACGGGCTTCAAAATGGGGTGACAATAGTTCCACAGAAGACGTGAGGACCCAACGGTTAAATTGTATTTCTCAGAAGGTTTCAGTGAAAATTGTATACCACGGAAGAGGGCATGATAGGTGGACCGTAACACGGAAGAGGGTATGATATGAGTCCGTTTGTAAATTTGTATATCGCATAAGTGATGGTATTGTTCGTAGGCCATGGAACAATAGAAGTCCAATATAGAGCCCGCCTACCGGGAATTCGCTATCAGAGAAGTGTCTGGGTATGGAATGGGGAAGCAGTCGTTGGGTGTCGCGATATAAGAGAACGAGTGCAAGCATGAACCCGCAAGTCCGTCCACGTGTGCAACCATACATTTTCGAAAAAACGAATAAGTGACGAGAAAGATAAAGTTCAGAAAAAAGAGAAACGAATATTTGGCCAAGTATAGAAGACGAAAAAGAAGGACTAGGACCAATATATTCACATCTATAACAGATATCCCATTTTCTTGCCAAGATATATAGTTGGAAATGAGTGCGAAGTTGGCGGGCACAGAAAACAACGATCAAGAATACGATCCGTGAGTTTAATTGGTTCTTGGTTGTATGCTTCATCTATCAATTTGTATATCATGGAACTCCGCGGCATTTTTTTATCCAGCCAGCGCGCAAGTCTGACTATCAATTTGTATAGTGCGAAATTGTGGGTGTTGCTTTTAGGACACATAACTATAAAGGAAATGCTTTTCCCTTTAATATAGATTATGTGGCGCAAATGTGGTATGGCTCGTTCTAACACTTTTCCATCCGTAAACAAAGGCAATCTTGAGCCCGCCAGCTGTGGAGCCCGTGTGTCAATTTGTATATCGCGGAGCTCCGAATGTTGTTTGGAGGTCACGGAAAAATAGAAGTGAAATGTTGAGCCAGCTAGCATGAAATTCCTTCTGTCAATTTGTATATCACGAAACTCTGGGTGCTACTTGTAGGAAACAGAACAATAGAGGGCCAATTTAAAGCAAGGGGAAGCGCTCGTTGGAAATGCATGAATCTGCCAAGCCACACAGCAAGGCATTTTCGGAAAAAAATGATTAAGTAACGAGGAAGAGAAACTACAGGGAATAAAAGAGTGGGAAAATAGAAAGTGGGAGGGCAGTTTTCGTAAGCATGAGTTGGTTTCAAAGAAGCCCCATTGTTGCAAAACCATCATTTTCTACTAATTGTTAGCGAATGCATTGTTGAAGATTAGATTTTATTGCAACTTGTGCATGTAAGTATGTTCTTGATACATTCTTCCATGACTGTAACATATTAACTTAACTATTAAACTTCATTTTCTATTAATTTCCAACAAATGCTTTGTTGAAGATTAGATTTTAGTGGAACGTGTGGGTGTAACTATGTTCTTGATACATTATTCCATGGCTGTAACATATTAACTTAAGTATTAAACTTCTTGCATTATGGGTTGTTAGCATTAAAACTTAATAATTTCATGCCTAGAAACAAGAATGATGATTTTGTTGCAAGATTGTACATTGGTATTGCTATGTTCTATTTGCATTACGAATAGAATTGAACTTTGGTTTGAAACTGTCTGTAATCCATTTTTTGTTTGCATAAAAGGTTGGTGGATTGACACAGTACATTTCCATATAATTGTTAGATGTTCCATTTTAGAAAAAATAACCTAAGTAAACACAATATCGAAGAACTATGAGAGCAGCGAACCATGCCAATGAGAACAGGTGTTAAATCCAGAAAAGAAGCAACAACGAAGAATCCAAGGAATTTTTTTTTAATAGAAAATCCATTTAAAAAAAAGAAGAAAAACATCGAGTATTGTACATCTATCCTTAGAAATTGGACCCAGTTCTTCAGGGAAAAACATTGAAAGTATCTACCACAAACACAGGCACGAGATTCGTAGTATGCAGGATCCTTGCAATTTTCTCCTTGATGAATCATCCTGTGGTGAAACTGATAGTTTTCAGAAGCTTCCCGTGAGGAAGAAGACGAAAAACGTTGCAGGGAAAATGGAATATCCCTTAACTAAAACTTAGGACACAACTAGAAACTTCCTCTGCATAGTCGAAAAAAATTCAGGGGTACAGGTTGCACGTGCAATTTCAAAGGCCCAAATTAGTCTATTCTGGGTGGAAGGAGATGACTAGTAGAAAAATGCCTTGCAACAGTGAGAGTTATGGACCTGATTCCCGAAGATGTTAATTTTTTTATCCAGAGAACAAGACAGTAGTCTTGCAAGTGAATAATTTTTGGGTTGAAATATATCTCTGGGAGCATCAACATATCATTTCCTTACAGTGAAACTCTTCCGCCTAGAACGGAATAATTTGGAACTCTAGAATTCCTACTTTTGCGCTGCAAAATGGATATTTCATTTAGCGTCGGTTTCTTTTCTAAAACTCCTTTTGGCGTTGTTAGGACCACCATCACTGAGCCGAGAAGTTCCGCCCATTATGGTTTATTTCAATTTGGGCGCAGGAGTGGGAAGAGTCTCTACATTGACATAATCCATTGTTGTATCATCGCCCATCAGATCATCTTCTTCCAGCTTGGAATCCATGACATCAACCTCTGCGCCAACCATCAATGCAAATGGGTCGGTTCTCTAAGCAGGCATGATTGCCTTGGAATTCTTTGGCTTGAAATATATCTCTTGGTGTACCAAGGGACAATCTCCTTTTTTTCTCCTGAGCAGAGGGAGATGAGTAGTAAGAAAATGCCCTGGAATAGTGGAACCTCTGGCCATTATGCTCGAATGTGTTTACTATATATGGACATAACTGTTTCCACAAGTTAACGAGAATTTCCATTTGCTCGAGACGATGTTTGAAATGAAAATTGGGGAGGGATAATATAACCCTCCACAAATTATGGTTTAATGTGTATCAATGGAATATGTCCTCGAGCCTTAGGTTGATCAATGACAATCTCTAGGGTTCGTTCAGAATGACCTATTACCATTACATCTCACTAATTGCATATTTAGAAAAAAAGTACGAAGGTGGCGGTGACGACGAAGAGAGATTAAGAATTAGAAATTTATTAAAGGCGCCAACTCGTCGGTGCACAAAAACAGATTGTATCATGTTTTAAATGAATACTTGGAAAGGATAACATACTTATGTGCAAATCTTAGTTTAATTCGTAGTAATGACAAATCTTCTCCGGACTTCCAGACATTAATGACAATCTTAACGGTTCCTACAAGATGAAATACTAGCATTAAAGATTAATTATTGCATATCTAGAAATAAGTATGGAGGCAGTGTTGATGGTGAATTGCGACGAAGCATTGCACATTTAGTGCACCCGCCAACCTGTGAAACCGATTCGAAGAAATACCCAAGTATGGAAAGCAATCAGGCGGGTTACAAAAGAAAAAAGGGAAGAAGATATACCCAGGAGACGTGAAGGGACAATGGTCATATTGCATCTCAGTGACAGATATCAGCTGCCAATTTGTATATCATGGAATTTCGACTGCTGATTCTGCGTAGGGGAACAACGAAAGTGCAATGACAAGAGGGAAATTTGTGTATTGCTGAACTTCGGGTTCTGTATATAAAATCATGAGACATTAGGAAAAAGGACCAAGAAAACAGAAAGAGAAAGAATACGAGATGAAGGGGGCTTTGTTTGCTAATTTTTAAATCGCAAAAGTCTGGGTGCTAGTTGCACGCGATAGAACAATGGAAACACAATGTTAAACCCACCTATGTAGGAACCCGCGATTCAAAAAGTTTGTTCAATATGAAACGGGGAAGCGGTCGGTCAGGATGGTGATATAAAAGTAACAATGGAAATCTGAAGATGTGAATCTGCCAAATCCTGCACCTAGACATTTTTCGGAAAACGAGTAAGTAAAGAAAGGGAAAGCAAAGAGAAAAGATAAACTAGAAATTTTCCAAAAAATGAGTAATACACACTAAATATGTACTACAAAGTATGAACATGAGATATTATAGAGCATGTATGGATCCCACATTCCATACTTAGCCACTTTTTGGATCGCGGGTTCTCGCACTGGTGGGCTCTAAATTGGGCAGCTATTGTTCTGTGGCCTACAAATAGCATCCATAATTATGCGATATACAAATTGGCTAGTGGACCCCCAGGCTAGCTCGGTCAACATTGCACTCCTTTTGTTTTGTGTTATACAAAAAACACTCGGAGTTCCGTGATATACAAATTAACAGATGGACTCTAGGGCTGGCGACATCAAGAGTGTGATTGTTTACGGATGCTAATCCCTATTAACTATTTAACATTATCTAAAAACATTATTTTCAATACTAAATTATTAATATTAAATATTGATATTGTACAATTTAATTAGACAAGAAGGTTTGTACAATATGAAATGGGGAAGCGGTCGGTCGGTGGGGATGGTGATACAAAAGTAAGTGAAATCTAATTACGTGAATCTGCCAACTTCCTTACCAAGAAATTTTCGTTGGGCTGGCGGGCTCAAAATTGGGCCTCTATTGTTCCGTGAGCTACAAATAACACCCAAGAGTTCCGCGATATACAAATTGACAGATGGACTCCAGGGATGGTGGGCTCAAGCTTGCGATTATTTACAGATGGTGATCCTTATCAACTATCTAACACTACCTAAAAAACATTGTTTTCAATACTAAAGTATTAATATTAAATATTGATATTGTACAATTTAATTACATAAAATTATAAAAGGATGTGAAATATCTTATTTCAAGGAAAAACCCGTGTATTCGGAAACTTGTGTTCCAAAAATTTTGTATAATATGAAACAGGCAAGAATTCGGTCGGCCTTCTGATATAAAAATGGGTGGAAATTTGAACACATGTATCCGTCAAGTTTTGCACCTAGAAAATTTCCCAAGAAACAAGTTGTACATACCAAATATGTACTTTTATAAAGTATGGGCATGAGATTTTATACAACATGTACGCAACCCTCATTCCATACTTACCACTTTTTGGATCATGGGTTCTAGGGTTGGAGGGCTCAAAATTGGGCCTTTGTTGTTCTGTGCCCTACAAATAGCACCCAGGGTTCCGCGATATACAAATTGACAAGAAGAGTTGCAGACTATTTTAATTTCAAGGGCCTCATGGTGATGTAATAGAACAATTGGAATTGGGCCATTTTATATTCGTTTCTTACAATATCAAATGGAGAAGCAGCCGGTCCGACTGGTGATATAAAATTAATTGAAATCTGAATTCGTGAATCCGACAACTTCCGCAGCTAGAATTTTTTCGAAAAATGAGTAAATAGAGCATGTACGGATCCCTGATTCCATACTTAGCCACTATTTGGATCACGGGTTCTCGGGCTGGCAGGTTCAAAATTGGGCCTCTGTTGTTTTGTGCCCTACAAATAGCACCCACATTTCCACGATATACAAATTGACAAGCAGACTTGCGGGCTATTTGAATCTTAGGGGCCTCGTGTTGTTGTGATAACACAATTGGGCTTGGGCCAGTTTATATTCGTTTATTACCATATCAAACAGGGAAGTGGTCGGTCGGGCTGGTGATATAAAAGTAAGTGAAATATGAAGTCGTGAATCCACCAACTTCCGCACCCAGAAGTTTTCTGAAAAACGAGTAATATGTTAATTTTTCAAAATCCCACCCAGTTTCAGTCTCGCTGATTTTTAAAACGAAAGTAATATGTTAATTTTTCTCTCAGTGTCCACCTGCCAAATTGATTTGAGTCAAACTTAAATGCTAAATTTAGTTTCAACACTGTTTCAACATATGCTACACTGTGGTAAGCCAAAAGATCTGCCTCAAGGTGTTAGCATCAAAGACAACAGAAAGCCAAAGATCAAGACAATCTAAGAAACAAGATCAAAGACAAAGTAAGATTCTAAAAACTTAACTGAAAATAAATTTCACAACTGAAAATAAATTTCAGAACTGAAACATGAGGATAATGAACATCGCTTTCAACGCAATAAAACATCAGCAATATGCAAACCTAAAATATTTAGATTAATAAAATATTTTCTGGCCTAATTTCTAATTCTCGAAAAACCTATTAAGGGGAAAACCAAGCAGAGAGGATTTGTATTATTTATGAGTTTTTGAGAAATTCCTTTACAGCATTTTCATCTTCTGATATTTACACAAACTTATCTGGATATTCTTGTAGCTTTGCTTCTCAATTTCTCAACCAGAAATTCGCATAAATCAGACGGGCAATTTATAAGTTTCGACGGATTTTCACGAAATTCGTGCCAAAACTCGCTAAGATTCAATTTCTGTTCCACTCCTATTCGGCAACCTTTGGAATGCATGCTAACAGTTCTGTGGAAATATTCTTGCTGTTTGCCTTCTTTTCTTCAAAATTTCTGACCTCTCTTGCTCTTTTCTTATCAATAAGAATGTTTCAGCCTTCTTGTTCTCTCAACAAGAATCAGCCTACAGCAGCTTTCTTCTTCTTGGCATCTCACTAAAAAGCCTCTTTGGCCTCTCACCAAGATTTCTCCAACTCTTCAACCTCCTCTAAGAATAGGTTTCATTTTTCCTTAATCAACTTCTTAAGAGGGTGAGGAGTTTTCTTATCTAATGGCTGAGTTTAGATTTTAGATGGGTGGCTGAGATTTGTGTCTCTTCACTCACCCTCACTTCAATCATAAAGTTGTCTTTTAATTTGCATTCACAAAATTAATTTGACTAAGACTAATTTCTGCAATTTTCTTCCTCCTTAGGGCCTAGGAAGAGAAACACTTGCCTTGATACATAATTTAACACTCCCTCATAACGAGGAAAGTGTTACTCACCACAACAAGCTTGTCCCTGAAAAATAAAAAAACTTGCCTCTGCTCAATGCCTTTGTGAGTATGTATGCAACCTGCCTCAGATATGTAATGGCAATTTCCACAGCCTCTCAACATAATCAATAATGAAGCATGGCTCACCTCATATGTTTAGACCGGTCATGAAAAACTGATTCTCCGAGAGTTTAATGCAACTTCGATTATCACAAGAATCTTAGCCTCAATCGCATTACACTCTAACAACTAATCAGTATCTTAAGTAATAAAGGCCTTGCTACAACTAGCTCTGGGATTAGTCAGCTATATACTAATCCCAAAGCCATCACTGCCTTGACAAATTCAAGACACAACTGGCTGATCCTAATCCAAAGTACACCTCAGTGCTTTTCTCTCTCAAGCCATCACACATCCACTAACTGAGTCTCAGATAGCCAACCAAAATTAACTCCATCTCCTATGGAGAATTGCACCATAATCTACTGTACTACAAAGAGGATTGAGCACATGTTTTGTTTTGCTGACCTAATGTCTCCTCCTTGGCTCACTCATGAACTCTGACTGAGAGTGTTACCAAAGAGAAAACAAAGATTCCGGGTCAGTATTGACTTCAAATACATCAATGACTACTAACTGACGATATAGTGGGAATCCACCATCCTGCGGGACTCTTAAGCATGAAGTTTCTTCCAAGCAGTAATCATGGGAGGTCAGTAGCCTGCTATCCCCATCCTCAAATTACTGAATATCACATACATACTTCCTCATTCCCAGAAGATGTGTCCAGTTCCCCAAACCTCCAATCCCAAAAAGTAATGCAACAGTCCAATGTCAGTCATCTCAAAATATGAAGCAAGACTTTGCTTGCAAACAACTATGAGTCTCTCTGCCCCTGTAATAAAAAAGATCATCCACATACAACAGAATGAGACCTTCCAAGTTCATAATGAAGTATAGCTGGGATCCAATGCAATTTTCTAAAACCCAAATCACAAGAAATAGGCATTATCCTTTCAATACTCTAAGTGCCTGGGAGCTTGTTTAGCCCAAGATAATGCCTTTCTTCGGGCCACACACATGAGACTTCTCTCCCAAATTCCCTAAAGCCATACTTTGCTGCTCAATGTATGTTCTCCTCAATAAGCATCTATCTCCAGGAAAGTGGGTCTTGACATCCATCTCGTGGATCTTTCCAACCCATCTCATTGCATTATTCACTGCCCCTGATCGGTATTTGCTAACCCATGAGTGTCTCATCATAGTCAACTCCCTCAACCTGTGAAACTCCTGTTACAAAGCGAAGCTGTACTTCAATGCTGCTACATCCAAAGATGTTTTAGCTTAGAGGCCACTTTGGAAGTCACACGATTTCCCCTTAGGTCTGGGAAATCACCTCTCCTATTAGATTGTTCTTTATCATGGAATTGTACTCTTCCATCATGGCATCTCCAGTCTGCCTTACCAGTGGCCTCAAAAGTGGAAGGCTCTGACTCCTTGACGCCACCATCAAGGGCGGTCAGTAAAACCTCTCAGGAGGTTTTCTCTCTCTCACGACTTCCCTGGGATTCCCCACTGAAACTTGTGCATCACTCAAAATGTCCCTAAGCCACTTGGGCTTCCTCCTCAATGAAGTCATCAATGGAGGGGACTCTCCTGCCAACCCCATCTACAGTTATTGACTCGAGTAGACCCCAAGTACTCCCATCCTCCAAACCGTGGATCGGTGGTCATGAATCAACAACTCCCCTGTGGGCCCCTGCCATCAAACCTGTGTCCGAACTCCTCAGGTCACCTAGTCCGCCATGCTCACTCCCAATCTGAGATGAAGATCGCCACCCTTCTTTGTCCCTCTAGATTTCCTAAAGGTTCCGTCCTCCTCAAATCTCATATCCCTCTTCAAGACCACGCTCTTCCTCAAGGAAGGAAGGTAACAATGAAAGCCTTTGAAGTCCCACTGCATCACCAAAGATCCTCTCGCCATGGTTCTGCCTTTGTCTCGGGGAGGGACATATGGTCATGTGGTGCACCTGGGTAAAATCCTAGTGCCCTCACCTCAAAGCTTCTTCCCGAGAGCTCTCAGAGTCATGCTCCTTACACTTTGTGAGATTCTCGTTTCAGAGCAACCTGCAGTTGTAGCATGCTCTCAAACTTCTATAGAATAGTGTGGCAGCCCCATCATGTAGCATGGCTCTCAGAGCCCCAACAATGGCCCTGTTATCCCCCAAGAACCCCATTCTGCCAAGGGTTAAGGAATGTCAATCCTCCTGGATGTTCCTCCCCGTGACAGAACTATAAACTCTTTGGGAGGTACTACCCCATTGTCCGATTCAGACTCTCATTTTTCCCCGGTCTGGTCTTCCACAAGAGCTTTGAACTCTTGGAACCGCCGAAAGACTTGTCTGGTCTTCTATGAAGAAAATCCAAGACTTCCAGAGAAGTCATCAATGAATACAAAATAGTATAAGGATCCGGGGCCAACGATGCCTACATCGCTACACACCTCAATGTATAAGATCAAGTATCCCTCAGTTGGCTTCATCATTACTGCTTGGAAAGCAGCCTTTGTGTACTTTTCCAAGCAGCAGGCCACCCTTGCACAACTCTATGGTGCTCAACTGAAATCTGAACTCCCGCCACCATCTCCTAACTCGCAGAAGCCCTATGGTGCAAATGTGCCATCCTCCCAGCTATATCTCTCATATAGATCATCATTGCTGCTGGGAGAATGAATCAATGCTCTCACCGGCTAGAACAAAAACTTGTACAACCTTTCATGTCTAGTACCAATCACTGGGTCAAGTGATGCCAGACCCTTTGGGGAAAAGAAGCACTTCCTATCACGGAACAAGACCTCATAGCCCTTTTCTTCAATAGTAGAAACTGACACAAATTTCTTCTTCAAGCCCAGAACATAAAGAACCTTCGTCAAAAATCATGGGAGGCAAAGCAAGACTCCTCCTGGAATGATACGTCCCACAACCAGCCACCTTGACCCTCTCGGTCTCCAAGCACTATTCTGTTACTCCCACACCGAGTAAGGTCCACAAGTGCTCACGAACTGACATGAAAGGCACCACTGGCCAATATACCAAGTATCCCGAGTAGTGGTCCTCGATGATAGACACGCATTCAAGTACCTCATCAAACTTGGTGAAAACTCTTCCACCTCTGCTGAAGCTTCTGCTGTTTTTCTTCTTGTTGGACACTGTCTCATAGTGCCCAACTATGGCAAGGTGCTACCCTGACTTTGCTCATGTATTTCTTCCTTTCACCCTTGGGCTTCTGTCCTCTTTTTGGACCCTTTTTGAACTTCTCTTGCTAGTGGTAGCAAGAGCTACATTCTTCCTCCTCATGACCAGGATGAACTCATGTACATAACCCCTCCTGCCTCCCCTAACAAAGCCATCTCAAAGACGCTCCCAACCGAAGCTCTCCTAGCAACAATGCCTCCAATAAAACAACAACCCATTGTTTAAACACCATTCAATGTCAAGTTTCACAAGATCATACCATGGCTTCCATGTTCTCCAAGCTCATCCTCACTGCGGTCAATCTAGTAAGGTATGTGACCACTACTTTTCAGCCTTGTTCATTTTATGCTCTTAGTTTTCCTCTCAAAACCATCTTCCGGTTATCATTATATCTCGCGTACAACTTGCATAGTCAAAGACTTACATCCATGTGCATTTGTCTTCCCTGGCCACGTGAGGGGAATCTAAATGATCCTTGATGGCATCAAGAATAAATCTCTTAGCCTTGATACTTTTCTTACTATAGGTCAAGTAGCAGAGTAGCAGTGGGTACCACAACAGGATGAGTAGTATTCTCCACAATGTCCTTGCCAACTCGTTTTCTTGTAAAAGCAAGATCATCCTCTCCTTCCAAGCACCAAATTCGCTGCCCCATCAAGTCAGTCTTCAACCCTCAAACCAAGAGTATGACCTTCTTCTTCATGGAAATCACACCCAAAATCGGGCCTGCGAAGTGACTCGTCCCTCTTTCTCTCGGTTGTTGAAATTTCGCTTTCTTCAACCAGCCTCATACCATACACTTTTTCAAAATCCCACCTAGCCAAATTTCTAGCTGATTTTTCTACCAAATTTAAATGCTAAATTTAGTTTCAGATCGTTTTCAACATATGCTGTACTGTGGTGTTTCAGCATCTGCTTCCTCATGCAGAGCCAAAGATCGTAAAGACAAATGGGGTGTTTCAAAGATCGACGTTTCAGCATCACACACAGGTTTCAAGACGTGCTGACAAATGGTGTTTCAAGATTCAAAACTTAACAGAAAATGCTCTGAACTGAAAATAAATTTTAATTGAAACATGAGGATAATGAACACCGTTTTCAACGGAAATAAAATATCAGCAATATAGAAAACTCAGAAAATATTTAGACACAAATATTTTCGGTCTAACTGCCCCGAAAAACCTAATAAGGGGAAACCAAATAGAGAGGGATTTGTATTATTTATGAGCTTCCGAGAAATTCTTTTACAAAGATTTCATCTTCTTCAGATATTTACATACAAACTTATCTCGACATTCTGTGAGTTTTGCTTTCACTGAACTGTAAATTGCATACAATCAGACGCATTAAATTTATAAGCCGGACGGATCGCCGTTTAAATTTGTGCCAAATCTCTGCTAAGATTCAATTTCTGCTCCACTCCATGCTATTCGGCACCTTTGGAATGCATGCCAGTGCTCCAAGAAATTTTTAATGCCTGGCTCTTTCTTCACTGACTCCTCTCTCTGTTTTTCTTGTCTTTCAACAAGAATGCTTTCCAGCCTCCTCTCTGTTCTCTTCAACAAGACCTGTTGCATCTTCTTCTTCCGCATTCCTCACCAAAAGCCTCTTGGCCTCTCACCAAGATTTCTCCAACTCTTCAACCTCTAAGAATAGGTGCTTCCATTTGTTTTAATCAACTCATGAGGGAAGGTGAGGAGTTTTCTAATCTAACGCTGAGTTTAGATTAGATGGGTGGCTGAGATTTGTGCCCTTCACCACCCTCACTTCAATCATAAAGCTATCTTTAATTTGTACCTCACAAATTAATTTGACTAAGACCCACTCTCGGCAATTTCTCCCCCTTAGGGCCTAGGGAAGAGAAACACTGCCTTGGTACATAATTTAACATAATACATGCTATATGTACTCTTATAAAGTATGGACATGAATTTTATAGAGCATATGGATCTCAGACCTATCCTTACTTGGCCACTTTTTGGATCGCTGGTTCTCGTGTATTTACTACTGGGCTTACTTGGCCACTTATTGGATCACGGGTTCTTGGTCTGGTAGGCTTACTTGGCCACTTATTGGATCACGGGTTCTTGGTCTGGCAGGCTCAAAAATAGGCCTCTATTGCTTTGTATCCTACAAATACCACCCAGATTCCTGCGATATACAAATTGACAAGCGAACTTACAGACTGGCTCGCTCAACATTGCACTTCTATTGTTTCGTGTCTTCCAAACAACATTCGTAGGAAACGAGTAATACATACTAAATATGTACTTCTAAAAACTATGGCATGATATTTTATAGAGAAAGTATAGTTCCCTCATTCCATACTTCGCCACTATTTGGATTGCAAGCTCTCAGGATGGCAGGTTCAAAATTGGGCCTTTGTTGTTTTGTGCCCTACAAATAGCACCCACATTTCTGAAATATACAAATTGACAAGCAGACTTGCGGGCTATTTGAATTTTAAGGGCCTCGTGTTGATGTGATAGCACAATTGGACTTGGGCCAGTTTATATTCGTTTATTACAATATCAAACAGGGAAGCGGTCGGTCGGGTTGGTGATATAAAAGTAAGTGAAATCTCAAGTCATGAATCCGCCAACTTCCGCACCTAGAAGTTTTCCAAAAAATGAGTAATAGATACTAAGTATGTACTCTTATAAAGTATGGACATGAAATTTTTATAGATCATGTACGGATCCCGCATTTCATACTTGGCCACCTTTTGGATCGCGGGTTCTCGGGCTGGTGGGATGAAAATTGGGCCTCTATTGTTCTGCACCCTACAAATAGTACCCACAATTCCATGATATCAAAATTGACAATCAGACCTGCGGGTTGGCTGGCTCAACATTGTACTTCTATTGTTCCGTGTCCTCCAAACAACACTCGGAGTTCCGTGATATATAAATTGATTGATGGACTCTAGGGATGGTGGGTTCAAGATTTCCATTGTTTACGGATGGTAAGCCCTATCAACTATCTAACATGATCTAAAAACATTATTTTCAATGCTAAATGATTAATATTAAATATTGATATTGCACAATTTATTTAGACAAGAAAGTTTGTACAATTTGATTGGGCTAGTGATATAAAAGTAAGTGGAAATTTGAACACGTGCATTCGCCAACTTCCACACCTAGAAATTTTTCGAGAAACGAGCAATACATAGTAAACATGTACTTTTATAAAGTATGGACATCAGATTTTATAGAGCATGCACAGATCCTTCATTCCATACTTAGCCACTTTTTGGATGGCGGGTTCTCAGGCTGGCGGGATCAAAATTGAGCCTCTATTGTTTCGTTTCCTACAAATAGCACCCAGAGTTTCGCGATATACAAATTGACAAGTGGAATTGCAGGCTCTCTGGCTCAACATTTCACTTCTATTGTCCTGTGTCCTCCAAACAACACTCAGAGTTCTGCGACATACAAATTGACAGAAGGACTCCAGGACTGGGGGGCTGAAGATTGTGATTGTTTACGGATGGTCATCCTATCTAACATTATTTTCAAATACTAAATTATTAATATTAAATATTGACATTGTACAATTGAATTACATAAAATTATCAAAGGATGTTAAATCGCTTATTTAAAAAAAAAAATTAAAATTCTATCACCGCAAGCATAACAACGCCGAACGAGCAATACATAGTAAACATGTACTTTTATAAAGTATGGACATGAGATTTTATAGAGAATGTACGAATCCTTCAGTCTATACTTAGCCACTTTTTGGATCGCAGGTTCTCGGGCTGGTGGGCTCAAAATTGAGCCTCTATTGTTCTGTTTCCTACGCACCAAGAGTTCCACAATATAAAAATTGACAGGTGGACTTGCGGGCTCTCTGGCTCAACATTTCACTTCAATTGTCCCATGTCCTCCAAACAATACTCATACTTCCACGACATACAAATTGACAGAAGGAATCTAGGACTGGCAGGCTCAAGATTGCGATTGTTTACAGATGGTCATCCTATCTAACAGTATCTAAAAACATTGTTTTCAAATACTAAATTATTGATATTAAATATTGATATTGTACAATTGAATTACATAAAATTATCAAAGGATGTTAAATCGCTTATTTAAAAAAAAATGAAGGAAACAAAAGAAAGTTTTTTAAAATTCTATCACCACAAGCATAATAACGACCAATTTGAATTTTAAGGGCCTCTTGTTGATATGATAGCACAATTGCACTTCGCACAATATATATTCGTTGATTTCAAATTATTCCAGGAGATTAATTTTACCAAGTTCATCGATTAAGCAAAAAATGCTAAAACAACGACCAATTTGAATTTTAATGGCCTCTTGTTGATATGATAGCAAAATTGCATTCCGCACAATATATATTCGTTGATTTCAAATTATTCTAGGAGATTAATTTTACCAAGTTCATTGATTAAGGAAAAATGCTAAAAAAGGTCACATACTACATTTGAGTCACAACGCCATAGAAATTATCAGGCGGATTTGCAGGCTAGTTGGATAAAAAATTCAATTCTATTGTTCTGTGTCCTCCAAACAATAGTCGGAGTTCCGCGATATACAAATTGACAGACGAAGCACACAACCAAGAACGAACTAAAATTCAAACAAGCTGCAAGCAAGTTCCCATAAGGTTCCATAGAGCAGGACGCATCGACATTTGCATCAAACAATTTGATATACAAAGAAAAGACGTCACCACATTTGTTTTCTCTTGCATCTGGTATATGTTCCCATTAGAAAATAATCGGGGCCATGGGATATATGGGGTTTTCTGCCATGCTTCCCATTTTTTGGACCGAACAATCCTATGTGCATGCAATCCCAAGTAGCCGAGTCCAACGCACATTCATCTAGATGTTGAAGAAATATTACAGAGACACATGAGGTATTTTTGTTTCCTGCCAAAGTTTGATATATATATATTTTTCCCTTCTTCAGCCGATATGAAAAATTGCATTGTCCTCATTTAATGTGAATTTGTTGTGTATCTGAAGGTCCCGCAGCATGTAGACACTGCTTGCCTTTTTCTTTAGATACGTTTCATACGACAATTCTGCCAACTTAGGAAGAACATTTTGTAACAAAGGCTGCCTAACCGTACAATGCACAGTTGTGTTTCCCACAGTTCAGATGGCAGCATTGACGCAATTTCCATATATAAATGGAAATTTTTCACCGCATCACAAACAATCAATCGTATCATCACTTATTAAAGCGGAGGTAGAAGCAGGAGAGTTGCATTTCGCACATACAGGTTCAAAGGGGGTCGAGTACACATTGGATGAAACTAAAACACCTTCAACCTGGGAATGCGAGCATATGAATTAATACATTGAACAATGTAATACACAACTGCACCCCCCCTCCCCTTAAAAAAATAAAAATAAAATAAAACAGGCCGCAGAAATTTGTTGAAGGCTATTTGTATAAGCAAAGTGAGTATGATTTTGTGGATGTATACGCAAAACAGTTGTAAATATAGCTAGTTTCTTCAGATCTTGTACTATATATGCTCGCAACTTTGTTACAAACGTTGCCTGGGTTGTCTGAAAGATCCTTTCTCTAACATCCTTTTTCTTTGTTATATTTTTGAAGAGCATAAGTGGAATCTGCCCTCTATGCAATTGTTGCTCCATTGACAAATTTTTTTTTGAATACGTATCGAACAATTACAGCTACAACATGGAACAATGCAATATTTGTGTAACTTACCCGAGGTACATGCACATGCGAAAGTAAAGGACAAAACTGAATACTAAAAGTGGTACCATTGCCTTGTCATTGTCCGACTCTCCATCCTTTATATGGAGAATGTGTTGTGAGACAAGTTTTCTCGCTAGTGTGACAGTTGCGCCAATCATTATGATTGGGTAAATATCAGTGCTCTGTGCAAGCTGGCTGATAGTCGAGTCCGAGACGAAACAATAATCTGAACAAACAATGGAAATTTTTTCCACAATATGTGTTTCGTTGAGAGAAATAATTCGATCACAATCACCATGGTCATATACTATTTTGGGAAATATATTAAAATTTGTAATGGATATCCCATTACATGGCAATATATTTTCTACATGTTTCTAGACAAGTTGTGGAGGAATAGTCAGTGTCACTGTCAACATGGCCTCCTTGTCTGTCATGTCAACACACATAATGGATCTAGTTTTGTTTCACTTGTCCAAGTAGGTGCTATAGACGACCATTATGTCCCCGAAGAACACTTGTCCAGTTCGGCAATTGTTCAAGCCCTCTATTGATAGTACTTTGGATGTTACAACTCTAGACCCGGTGATAATTTTTGAACGGGAAAACTAAAGTGAATGGTAGTGTGCATTTTTTTCTTTTTGTATTCTTCTTTCACTAGAATAAATCTATAAGTACACGCTTAGCTTCGATGAACTATGGAGCCAAAGTTTTGCAACCACACCTCTTAGTCTGTGGAACATGCGACACTTTCGACGTCTCGCTTGTACTTGTTGATACTTCTTGTGAACTGAAAAACCATGTATTGCAGATGACATCATCATATTCACCATGCCATAGATGAATATATAGCTGAGGATATTTGTTTGGTAAACATAGTAAGAGTAAAGCGTATGAATCTTTACCTTTGGCCTTGTCAGTTTGCTGATGTCTGGGATGACTGGCTGCTCATGCCCATGTCACTAGTCCAACTTTTTCTGATGCAAGCATGTGTAGATTAACATCATGACTAAACAAGCATATGCATTGTATGATGTCCATCAGAAGGACTAAATAACCATAAAATTGTATGCATCTGATTTTTTTAACTGAAAAAATGTTTCACAGTAAACAGGGCGTGATGGTCGAGCACCACGGCCAATCTGTATATCGTGGACCCTCGGAAGCCAGGGGAGCAATATTGAACCTGCCATTATGGCACCCACAATCGACAAAGTGGGTAACTATGGAATAACATAGAAGCACGACCTTAGATGTGAAACAGTTAGTCCACCAACTGACGCACCAAGGCATTTTCGAAAAGAACACTAAGCAGATGAATTAGAAAACAAAAGGGATAATAGAAAATGGAAAAAGTAGAAATAGGGAGGGCAGAAAGGCCCATTGCTGCCAAGCCATCATTTTCAAGTCTAACATTATATGCCCCCAACCGGTTTGTATATTTAATTTACCAACATAGTTGATATACCTTTTAGAAGATTGTACCACCGAACCCTCTGTTGTTGCATAGAACAATTCATCTTCATGTCCAACCAACCTGTTTTTTCCAAGGTAGCAACGCAGAATATGCAATGGACATGAAGGCAAGTTAGTATGAAGACAAACATCTAAAAGAAAGAGAAACGGTCTATTTACCTGCCAAAGATTCCATCGTTCTCTCCAGCCATTCTATTTGTTTAAATGCAACAATGTAGCAAAAACAAAATGGACATGAAGTAGGTTAGTATGCAAGAAGGCATGTAATGAAGATAACTTATAATGAAGACAGACATGTAAAAGAAAGAGAAACAAGGCTATTTACCTGTAAAAGAGCCCATCGTCATCTCCATCCATTATGTTTGTTTAAATGTAGCAATGCAGCGAAAACACAACAAACATGAAGTAGGTTATTATGCAAGAAGGCATGTAATGAAGATAAGTTACCATGTAGGAAGGCACACAACATGTACATATAATAAAATAGGTGAACACATATACAAACAATAAATGAAATAAAAAACAATGCAATATGAAATAACAATACAAGCATGCACCTTTCTATATCCTCTTCAACCGATGAAGTCAAGACTTTGTCGTTTTCTCCAGCTATTATGTTTGTTTGAATGTGGGAACGCACAAAATACAATGAACATGAATGGAAGCTGGTATGCACCGAAGAACAATCAATATGTACATACAGTAAAAGAGACTCAACGAACAGTCTAAAAGATAGGCAGAAACATGAACCTTTGCACTTGTCCATCCATAGCTGTAAATGTGTAATTTTGTTTTCCTTGCCCAAAATATATTACAAGCCACAAAATATCACGAAATTGCATGGCCGTAGCTAAACGATTTCTGGTTTTCCATGGAAAATTATCCAGATATGCTTCCACTGATGGAAATACATGTTATTTATCCTCTACACATACTGTTGTGCCCACGATACAAGATTTTGGCAAACCACCCAGACATGCCTCCAGACATCGAAATATAATCTTGCATAATATTTGTTGTACATATCATATCTCAAGTACAACACAAATTGTATCATGTGCACACCGGTCTGTGTAGAGGACAAAGAACATGTAATGTCATATGGGGACATCTGACCATACATGGTTTATAAATGTAGCCTGCATATGCTTTATTCTAACAAAAAAAATGGATATTGCAATTTCACACGTAATTCTCGAACAATTTTGCATGCAACTATTTTCTCTCATGTCAGCACTGAAGCACCAGCAAAATCTCACAGCAGAATAGATATCGACCTCGGTAGAAAGGGAAAATAACACAACTACATGTCAACTCGTGGGTGCATGGGATGAACACCGTAAAGCGCCCCCAAAACAATAAGAATAAAAAAAAAACAGCTCCAACCACTGGCGCTGGACCCCAACCTTGCAAGGCCGAATCGAACAAAAGAAAACAACAAGCACCAAACCAACAAGAAAGAACAAACAGGTCGAACTACACCCCCAGGGCCCCGAAGCGTAAACCCAAGCCAAACAAACACAACCATCAACCCATGAACCAACGAACCAACAAGAACCACTGAACCAATAAACAACATATGTATCTCCAACAATTACGAAACTGCAGCCGAAGCACATAAGGAGCCGAAAACATATGACGACCATGCCACTACAAACAAGAAAACATTCTTACTTGCAAAATGAAAACACTGAACAACAAACAAGGAATAGAAAATGAAACTATGGCATGGAAACTTACTCCGAAACGATGAAATGCAGAAGCACAGGTCGAATTGCGAACGAAACAACAACAAGAAGCAACCGACAAACCAATGAAGAAGAAGAACTCACCGAACCAATAAACAATGTATGTAGCTTCAACGATAACGAAATTGCATTGCAAAGGTAGAAGAAGGATGAAACATACAATGCCTATTCAACTAGCGGTGGAGAACAACATTGTGCAAAATCACTGCAACATTGTATGGAAAAATTCGAGGAAAAATGTACTCCGAGAAGCGTATTTAGATAAACATTTAAGGTTGTCAGGCTGTCTAAGGACCTCGAGGTATGCAAACATTTAAGTTGTCAGGCGTGTTGGAGGACCTCGCGTCATGTAAACATTTAAGCTGTCAGGCCTTTTGAAGCATCTCGAAAAAAGTGTCAATACATTTCAATACAAATATATGCGGCAAGGACGTTATGAAGTTTGGAATTCTCAATCACTATCAAGCTTGGATATCAAAACATTTCAATATGATTAGTACAAATAAAAACTTAGGGATATATTCAGCTAGCAGAAAATGCTAATACAAACATTCGAACTAATGCTAGCATTAATCCACCTTCAAGCAATACATAGGAAAAATATATTATTCAAAAAGACTGTATACGATAAAAAGTTTGGATATGTTGCCATATAAAACATTGGGAATAGTGAATCCGGCAATAAGACCTCCAATCTCTTATCCAATCAGATCAATATATATATGGTACTTTTTATTATATAAAAATATATGTTTTTAATTCCCTAGCCCCAACAATAGGTATTATGCAAATATTTCTGGTCAAAGGACAAACTAATATGTAGTCAACGAATTATCGATCGCTATAGTCCCTCTATGCCTATGGAAGGGACTAATAAGATGAAATAAGACTTGGAATGATGATGACAATGCATATATCGTATATTATTATTGTTTTTAGAGCGGTGATTTGAATTAATCAAGAATTATGTAAATAGTGTTTAACAAGTACTGGGTAGTAGTTTAGTCCCTTTCGCAAAAGTTTAAAATTGAAAATATATGTTTTTTATTAAGATATTTGAAAGATGATTTATTTTGACATTGAAATTTTGCCAAATTATTATAAAACCAAAAAATAGGATGTATTTCTCGTTTTAATGTGATGCAAGATTCACAATATTTAGTCATTTTGTCTTGCATGTGAATCAACGACACCATCTGAATTGAGTCGATGTGGACAAGCCATTCTCTTGATGTAGTGATATATATAATATACTACATGTGTTGTCATTCCATCTCAATTAATTATGAAAAATAAAGTCTCAAGAAGTTGAGTTTATACCGTTTTGGAAAATGAAACCCCTTACATTTGTTTTTAAAAGTAAAATTGAAACATTTGAAACAACTGAAAGTAGTTCATTAATTAGAAGTATACAAACATACTTCCTTAACCTTTAAGAAAAGAAACTATCTACATCCAACTTTCACCAAAGATGTCCTGCCAAGATAAAAATCATGCATCATGATTTCAGTGCCCAATCAAAATGAAACAACACTAGCATTGACAATTAATGGAAACCATACTTCCAAATATTTCTATTTTTGAACACATATGCATATATGATGTCAAGTATACAAACTTAGACCAAGTACATATCCATTATTAGTATCGATTCCACACCTATGTAGTTGTCCAACATATATGCTTGTACAAATTATTGAATTTACAGACTTCTACATGTAAAATGAATTGTCTTGTTGAATTTACAGACTTCTATACGTAAAAATTAATTGACTTGTTGGAAGTGTACCCTTGTCTATAAACAAACATACAATTTGCGATCTTTTTGGAGCAGTCGTTGTTAGTAAAATATGTCATGGATATATTATGGTAATAAGGATTGAAGTTCATTTAGGAAGAATCAACTCTTACCACGGACATCGAGGCCACATAACGGGACACTAGTGATAAATAGATTAAATTTGAAGTATTTGGATCATTTACAAACAAGAAAATATTGTCAAGGAAATTACTACCGCATAAAGCCACTTTTGTGATCAAATAGAATTTTTATCCAAGGAAATTCAGATCATGTAAGCTATAGGTGTGGCAATCACTTGGATGAGGTTTCAATAGGAATAGCGTAGTTTCATCAACTATGATGTACCTGCGACATATGAAGCTATATGTAAAACAAGTGCCACTAAAATGATAAAAGAAATATAATTCAAAACTAAAATATTAATGTGATCACCACTGCCAGTGATACTAAAAGAATAAAAGAAGAAGGAGAACCCACAAATGTATTATTAATACAAACGCCCATCTCGCCTCACCCATATTTATGTACAAAATATAATCCATTTCCATTACTCTGTACAACATCATCGCCATATCTCATGTCTAGAAATGATAGAATGCTTAGAGCACCTCTGTTGTCTTTGAACTTGAATCTAGAAGGAAAAGAATTAATTCATGTAAATCAAATTCGGCAATCAATCCACATCTCAAGATTTCAAAAGACATTTTGTTGGAAGAGGAAAATATTACATGCACCCTTAAGCCATGAAAAAGAACAAAAATAAATAAATGGAGAATCTAAAGAATGACCGACAACGACACGTGTGTTGTCGAAGCATCTCAATTGATACCATCGAGGTGAAAAGGAAATGGAAGAGACATCATCGAATCGAGTAGTACAATATGAATCTGTGAAACTTTTAAATATATAAAACTCTTCTAAGGCAAGTTAACCAACATAGAAAATCATGTCCTACAAAAAAAACTAAAGATTGCCATGATGAAACACCCCAATTAGGTTAATTAATGATTTGATTAAGTAAGTAAATTAAGTTATTAAGGTATTAAAAGTTAATTAATTGATTAAAACATTAATTTATCTAAGTCAATTAATTATTGAACTAATTATATTTTATCATTTATTTATTTATTCCTTTTGAATTAAGAAATGTAACATTTAATAAAAAAATATCTCATTTGTGGTTGGGGTTCCAGTATGAATTTATGACAAAGGATAAGGTAGACAGGAAAATGTAGCATGGGAAGGATTCAAGGGAGAAGGATAAGGAAGAGGGGGTTGGACTTGGAGAAGGGAATTTTTATTGGAGGGAGAAGGAGAACTCAGAAGGAGAATTGGTGGAAAACTTTCAGGAGTTTTTGCTAGTGTTTGGTGTTGCTGGGATTTTGGGCTCGAGGGCCAGGAAATATAATTTTGTGGAGCTAGGGAGTCGGAGAGGCTTTGTTCCTAGCTGGATGGGAGGAAACAATTTCAGGAAGGCAGTTTTAGGTAGGAATTTGTAGCAGGACAACCTTCTTCTTCAAGAGGTAATCCACAAATATTATTGTTTTACTCTAAATTCAGTTCTATGACAATTATATGTATACTATGTGACTAATTAATTTTATTTGTTCAATCTTGTAACAAAAGAAAGAAAATAAAATACATTTTGTCTTGCAAACAACAAAATAATTAGAAATAGAAGTTCCTTGTCATGTAAAACAGAAATACAAATTTATTTTAGCTATGAAACCCATAAAGGAATTACATTTGGTATCAGAGCCCTAGTTTAAAAATTAGGGCCTAGGCCTACTACTCTTCACTGAAAGTTGTGCCTTATGATTCCTTAAACAACCCTGAAAACCTAGGCATGCAACCTTGAAACCATTTAAATACAATCCTTAAAACAACCAGAACCAACATAGAATTGGAAACAAACAAAACTGGAAATAACCTAAAACCCATAAACCCTTTCTCACAACCATGAAACCCCTATAAACATCCTAGAAATGACCCCGAAACCCTAAGAAAACTACTCATAAACCCTAACAGAACTACCACGAACTCTGAAGAAGAGATGGAGTAGTGGAGCAAGGTAAGGAGACACTGCACACTTGTCCAATCCCTATCCACCTGTTCAAGCTACTGCACACCTGTATGAGTTCTCACATATAAGAGGGGAATAGATTTAAAACAATCGATAACATAAAGAAGAGTTTAAAAGAAAGAAAATGAATGAGAAACTGATTTTTATGTGTATCAAATCTAAATCATGTCCCCCTATCCAAAAAATGAAGTTTTGTTGAAATTAATAGCCTATATAATATACTACCAATTCTCTTGTAGCAACGAAAGTAAATCTAAATCCCAGGACTTCTATGATATGAAGACTATATCTTATTAATATGATTTTTATCATATTTCATATATAATATAAGTTATATATATATAAATTAAAAATTTCTTTTTGGAAATTATTTTATGCGAATATATATAGCAATTTTTTTTAAAATATATAAATATTATATATAA
>SNQJ01S0023371.1:79308-99027 GCA_010110895.2 Picea sitchensis
GGTTGAGACAAGCAGTTGATGAGTTGGCACATACATGAGGTGTATAGTTGATGATGTTGGTACATATTGATGATTCATTGTTGATGAGTAGTTGACACATGATTGGTATATACTTGGTACATGGTTGGATGCACTTGTTTATGATACAGGTTGATTACCGGTTATTTGGCACAGGTTGGTGCATGGTTGATGCACTTGTTTATGGTACAGATTGATATATGTTGAGGATTGTTGCCTCATCTCAGTTGGTGCTGATAATGTAATATGAGTCTTGCATATAGATTTGGTTCTCTTGTAGAGTTGTACTCTATTCAGTTGTTGTTGAAAAACCCCCGGATTGAAGTCCATAATAAAAAGAAAAATTGTACATAAATCTTGTGTTCTTTGTGTTCCTCGTGGAGATGATTTGTTGATGATATATTGCTAATATATGTTGTTGATATGTATTCACATCTAATTGATTATAAATGACAACAATGATTAATGAGTAAATGCTGAATGTTAACTAAGGAGTTTTGTGTAAGAGGGAAGTTTTGTGAAAAAGAGCCCCACAGTCATTCACCCCACCCCCCTCTAAGTGTGGTAGGTGTGTCCAACATAGTTGTCATTTCTGGGATGACAACCACTTCCATATTTTATTTGATGACTCTACTCCACCTTTTGTAGAGAACATCAATGTGACACATCATGAGCTAGTTATAATTACCAGTGTCTAGCCTGCATATTCTACAATGGTATTGTTCCTTCAAGATTCAATGTTGACCCTTTCCCACTATGTGGATGGATATTCTTATTTGGATCCACGTGATAGGTGTCAGTATTGGGAGCATCATTTTCAATTGGATATGCGGTGTTGGTATCTTCCGTGTGGCGTTCACATGAGCAATTGGACATGGGAGCCTGGTTTACATGGCAGTTGGACTACTTCAGCATGGTGGCTTTCATTTCTCAATGGTACCATGGTTCTCTAGTTTACTTCAACACTATGGTCCACACTTATCCATGGGACCCTAATATATGGTTGTACATCAAGCGTTGAGGACAATGCTTTCATAAGGGGGATGACATGTTAGGTAGATAGAGAGGTAGTGGGGGGCCCCAGAGGGCCCATAGTGATAATAGTGGAGGCCATTCAATGTAAGGTGGACTAGGTCCAATATATTATTAAATAAGATCCACTATGGTACTTAGATATAATAAATGGGTAGTTAGATATAATAAATGTAAGAAGACTTCTTAGAAGGTTCTACTTCTAGAAGATTTCTCCTCTAGAATGTTCTTAGGTGATGGTAGCACTATATAAAGGGGTTCAAGCAATGTAATGGGACATGAACGAAAGTATTGTATTGTGAGTTGTAGATCAATAGGAGGATGCCCCCTTGAAGAGGCAAGTGAGCATGAGAGGATCCCTTCCATAATAGGATCCATTGTATGGTGTTGCCCTACCCTAAGGGTTTGATAGTAATAAAAGAGATTTTGCATATTGTTCTTCTATATCTATTGTGGTGATTTTGTATTAAGTTCTTTGGTTCTTAACATTAATTTATCCAAGTCAGTTAATTATTGAATTAATTATATTTTATCATTTTTTTATTTATTCCTTTTGAATTAATAAATGTAACATTTAATAACAAAATATCTCATTTCTGGTTGGGGTTGGTATGAATTTATGACAAAGGATAAGGTACATGGGAAAATGAAGGATGGGAAGGATTTGAGGGAGAAGGATAAGGAAGAGGGGGTTGGAATTGGAGAAGGGAATTTTTATTGGAGGGAGAAGGAGAATTGGGAAGGAGGAGAATTGGTGGAAAACTTTCAAGAGTTTTGGATAGTGGTCTAGTGTTGTTGGGATTTTGGGCTCGGGGGCCAGGAAGTGTAATTTCCTAGAGCTAGGGATCCAAAGAGGCTCTATTCCTAGCTAGCTTGGAGGAAACAATTTCAAGCAGGCAGTTGCAGTAGGACAACCTTCTTCTTCAAGAGGTGTTACACATTGTTTTGGTCATCTCAGTGATCCATTGACAACATGTGTTCATGTTCCCAAAAAGAGCCTTTCTTCATGAGGAAAGTGACTGGATTTCTCTTCTCAAAAACCCTGTTAAGGAAGGTCATCATATGTTGCATCATAATCAGGGTGTGACGATGCTTGGTCGTCGCACTCTGTGCTAAAACTAGTTTGCGACGTCCCCACAGGCTACTCTACAACTAGGGTGCAACGATGACAAAAAGCTAAGAAAAAGTCGAGCTTCATGAAAGTTCTAGAAGGGGATCTTCTAGAAGATGAGGTGGAATATGTATGGTTGGGATCCTACTCACTTCTCTGATTTGGTGGGATCATCCCAATATCTTTAACCATATCTCTTTCCCCTATATAAAGAGGCATTTCTCATGGAAAAGGTTAAGAAAGAAAGTAAGATTATTGAGGGTTAAATTGGCTAAGATTGTATGGAGAATTCTGCATTGGATCATTCTTGAGAGCCTCATTTCAGTTCATCAAGTCATTGTGGATCTTCTTCATTCAAGATTGGAGCAAGTGTGTGTGTTGGAGCAAAGGGTCATTGAAAGGGGACCTTACAACATCGAGGATTTGGTTGTAATCTCCACTTTCACTTTAATATAATACAGTGATATGTTTCTTTCCCATAAAACTTATCTCATTTTATTGTATGATTACTTGATCACATACATAGGGTCTCTTTGAGTATGCTATATTTATTTAACTTTGGTTGGCCTGTGTTTCCTTGCAGATCCAATATCACAGGAGCATTGAAGTGGAGCTAGGATGACAATGAAAAGAGGAAGCGATATTTAAACGGTATGTTGCCCATCTCTTGTAAGATAACAAACTCAATGATTAGAGCTTAGGGAAAGCGCCATGATATGTTCTATTTTGTTATAGATCTAGGTAGATCTAGGAAGATCTGTTTATGTATGCATTTATCGATAAGTCCCATAACAAAATTGGCAACCATACTGGGGATACGACCTCCTTTTGATTTTTTTCTTCCCATTTTCCTTTATCCTTCCTTCCTTTGATAATTTCCATTCTCTGAGTCTGTGGGTGATCCATCTAGACTCCTTGGGTTTATAAGTTCCTTTATATTTTTTGTATTTCTTCCAAATTTACAAAGATCGTCGCACTATACCTTACTGACAGCCTGCGACAACCCTGAGACGTCGCCCTCTGCATAGCCAATCCAGTGCGACGACGTCACACTTTTCTTTTCTAGTAGCCTGCGACCACCCTTTCTTGTCGCATTGTGTCCCATACCTAGCCAACGATGACTCCTATAGGTTTTGATGGAGTGAGTCATTCTGTCTTTTACCACTAGTTGACGATTAAAAAAAAAAATCAACAAAGTTTCACCCGCAAAGTGTTTCTAAAGCCTATTATTATAAAAACTAAATAATACTAGTAGGTGGGACCCCCTAAACTATTGAAGATCAGATCTCTTCATTTTTTATGTTGTGATGATATGCGACACGACTTACATGGTTGATGAGATATTTTTGTTATTGGTTATGATTTGAGATTATGAAGTGTTGATTCCTTATGTTACTACAACCTATGCTATCAATTAATATGATTGTTATATGTTCTTAGTGCACCTGCACAAAAAACATGTTAGTGAAATTACATGAAGGACAGTTTTGAGAAAGGAAAAAATACTATAACAAATGCAAAGAAAAGGGATCTAATTATGTAATTTTACTATACTACATGTGAACAATTGGAAGGAAATGAGAAACAATTGCAAAGGGGAAGAATTTAAAGCTACCCTATTTACTATACTACATGTGAAAGACTTAACAATTATTGTTAAATACTAGCTAACAAGTAAATGGTTATGCAATTGTGATTGAGTTATATGTTTAATACGCATATGGTATGAAATGTTGGTGGCACATTCGGCAAGGTAATAAGTGCTAATGGTTATGCGAATTGTTGAATTATATGGAACTTGGTGGACTTATGTCATGGCATAAGTTAGAAGGGTGATATGGCCACGCTGTTGGTTTTAATGGGTAATGGTTTCAATACATGGGTTGATTGATGGTGTTAATGAAGAACTAGTTGGCATGTACTGGTGAATTAATGAATTGTGGGTGGAGGCAACGTGCATTTATTTCACATCACCTTTACTCCTCCCGTTAGCCACCACCCTAGTCGGCTATTATTCAATCTTGCTACTGAAGTTATGCTCTAATTTCTTAGCAGAGACGAACTGCTCGGCCAACTCGCATTTTAAAGGAATTTGATTTCAAGTATGTCTTTTTTTGGCCATTCGTGACTCTGCTCTAGCTATGAAATGATTACTGGCTCAGGTGTATTGGTTTGTGTTTTCCTAAGTATTGCAACTGGTAAATTTGTGTTCTTGAAATGAATGGTTCTTCCTGCTATGATATTTAACTCATAAAAGTTATTGGTCATCTTGGGTGGTAACTCTCTATTATCCTTACTGGTTTAGTTGGAGGGTTTTTGTTTGGTCCTGGGTGGATAGCTATCTTCGCGCTTTTGTCACTAAATCTAGTCTTTGGCTTTTATGGGTTTAATGGTTGAAGGCATTATGCGTCACTATGTTTTGTTTGCTTGGGCATTGGTTGATTGCACCACTAGGGGTCACGAAATGAGGTTCTTGTTCTTCCTCAGCCCTGTCTTCATATCTGTGTTTTGATTGTTCGCTCGAAGAACACGAGGTTTATACCCTGTGTGAGTTAAATAACATTGCCAGTCTGAATTAGAGTTTCACCTTCTATTGTGGCCCCCTGTCATGGATTTGTTACCTGTCCACGAATGAGTCTCTCTGTGTATACACCGTTGGCCTCAGGTTTTCAACATTATAAGAGTGGCTTTGCACTCCCTGTGTTGGCTACATAACAAACATTAGCCCTCATGTCTAAATATTGATAGAGAAGACCAGCCTGGCCTCTTGGGTTTCCTACTTGATTATTGTTGGATGGTTGCATAATTGTCGACTAGTTCAAATACAGGCTCGCCCAGTTGGTCGTGTGACAGTCGTGTTGGTTGGTATATAGTCACTACCTTTGTTATAATAGTGGTAAACCCTACATTACCAATTTCACTTTCAAAGTACACACAATCGCTCTCCTTATAACTCAATATTGTTTAATGGAAAGGGATACTGCCCCAATTCTAATTGATGCGTGGGCATGCATGGTTGTCACGGCTTGTTAGGTCAATTGATTTTATGACAGTGATAAATTGGTTGGTTGATACACAGTCACCGATATTTCTGCACTAAGGATTGTTTAGATGTCATTGGTTACAAATGCTTAATGTTGCTCACACATGTCACATTGTGTGTATGATGTTTTCGCACAATGAAATAATGGTCATGGTAATTGTGGTTTTCTTTTGGGGCTGAATGATTATTGAACCGAGTGAATGTAGAAACTATATCTACTGTATCCTTAAGATTGTTCGATTATATAATCTAGTGTTTGCACAACATAGTTGATTGAAATTGGACTAAATCAAAGAAATATCGTATTAGATTGATAGCTCAACTCGATGCGTTGATTTATTGTTGTGACTATGTGTTTGGTTTTGTAAAATGGAGATGTTGCATCATGGTGTTTTGGTGGCTGCGCACTGTGTGTAGTATGGATAGCTTGGTTTTCACACTTAGGGATATCCACATATTTTTAAGCATGTTTATTTGTTGCAATCGATCACTTGTTAAAGCATGTTTACACTGGCATGATTGAATTATTCTGCGCATAGCTTGTTTGGAGTGGTGGTTGTTGTCTGTTTAAATGTCAATTCAGGTGTTTCATTTTTATCTTGATTATTGGGTTTACTGCCTCTATATATGTTAATGAATATTACTGTGTTTAAATGACAGGCCCGATTGCAGTGATAGTGTGACTGCATTGTTAATTTTGGAAACACGATTTTGAGTATAATTGTTGATTGGAGTAATGTATGGGCAATGGTTGATCTTGATGGGTTACAGAGTGGGAATGGTTATTGTTTATTTTTTTTTATAAAATGAAAAATATTTAAATTAAATAAACATAACCACTTATAAATTGTGTGGAATGCATACAACCTTGTGGTGGCCATGTATTGGATATTTGATTATGAGCAGTGAACTAGTTAAATGCACAAAAGTTATTATTTGGTCAAAATGATTGATGGTTGATGCACCTCTTTTTGCAGAATGTTTTATGGATCACCTAATTAATTTCATGAACAGTAATCGTCTTTCTTCCCTTCCATGATTTTCATTTTCTGCTAATTACAAATCCCAACACCTTCCCATTTCATTTTTTTCACTTCCTGTTCTGAGATTGATTACAGTCAAGAGAATTTCGGTGCTAAGGCAGTTGAATGTGGCAGTTTCTTGTGTGGATTACAATGATGTTTTATTGGTTTTATTTTCAGTTGATTGTTGTTGTCATTGAGCAGTGACCATGTTTTTTCCCCCTCATTATATCATATTTCTCTCAATACAAACCCCTCACATATCCCAGAACCCTTTTTCACCCCCCTTCTCATTGATTAACAGTAAAAAAAATTGTATGGATTGGATTGCATGAGTTTGATGCATCGTTGAGCCAAATCTATTTCATATGTTTAAGAGTTGTCATGTATGGTTATTTAAAAAACTATTTTCTAATCAATCATGCATGTAGGGATGAGTTTTGTTTTCAATCGAGGTAGCCATGGCCAGGGAAAAAGAGGTAGAGGTAATTGGAACCAAGGCCCAAGAAGGTCCAGGTTCTCCATAAATTCTGACGTTGATTCAGAAGAGCTTGGATAATTGTTTCATGCAAGATTATTCAATTGGATTGGGCAGGGAATAGTCCAACTTAGGCCTGAGAGGCCTCCTTTCCAAGCCCCACAAGCCCCCGATATCCCTGTACCTCCTCATGTCTCATTACAACCCGAGGTCCCTAAAAATGATGGATGGTAGGAGATTGTCCACCCAGTACTCTCCCAACATCGTGGCTGGCCCAACTTATCCTTTCCTGATCGTCCACCTATTAACCCCATTGTCCAAGCTTCCCTTGACCACTCACCAGTGAAATCCTCCCATTCTAGCAAGAGATTGAAAACTAAGGCCCATCATGCCCTTGATAAAGGAAAATCCATTGTTGCCCCTTCCTCGCCCTCCAATGGCTCTGACAAATCCGTGTATTCCCAGATGCATTTGAGGGACGATTGTTCCCACGTGATCAACGAGATTAGGCCTAAAGGCTCTGCACAGCCAAAGGCAAATTCAGGAAAATCAAGAGGTGATAGCAACAATCAAGGAAGAGTTGCATCACAGACTGGGAAATATGGATTTTGAATTTTATTTTATCTATTGTTTTATGATAGTTGACTTCATGGATCTTTGGACAACATGTTTTATTTTGGATATATGAGTATTATTTTTGAAATGATTTCAAATTTCATAAGCTAAAATTGCCAAAAGTGAATATGTTGATGGGAGACACAAGGAGGTGTGTTTTGCTTAACTATGGGTTATGTTATGGTTGTTATCATTGTTATGAACTAAAGGGAGCCACAAGGGGTACCACCTACTAGTTATTATTTATTTATGACCCTTATTATAATTATTACTTTTCCCCCTAACTAAAGTTAATTGAGTCTTTTAATTAACTTAACTAATGAGTTGGTTCAGCTACTTCAACCAATTCTAATTTGTTAAAAGAAAAAGGAAAGGGAGGAACAAAGGGAGGATAGAAGCAGAAGCATGCTAAGGTTTTCTCTTTGAGTTTATGTTGAGATAATTTAGTTTTCATTCATTCATTATTCATCACAAGCCTAATTCTCTTTTATGATAGCAGGGTCTTATTGTAGACACCAATATGTAGGGTAGAATCACATCATTCAGACACTTGTTTTTCAGAGGTGTTGATCTATCTTTGATAGTCTGTGTAGAATTGTCTGTTTGTGAATTAATTTTCATGACTGACAAAGGCTATTGTGCAGAGTTGAGTGGGAAACAATCTATGGAAAGATGATCTAGCTTTTAGAGTTCAGTTTTGGTTTTCTGTCTGAGGTCCTTTTGTATGTTCCATCGGGGATGTCTAAGTTTGACTTTGGTCCAAATTTTCTACATGAGATTTTGTAAAGAAAATGACTCTCTGGTGAATTTGAATGAAATAAAGGATTGATTTATGTCTCATCTGTCTTGATTATCATCTTGGTGACTTTTCTTCTATCTTTACATTTATTTCAACAACTAATATGTTCAGAAAATTACATAAAAAGTGAATTTCCAACAAGTTTTTTGTTAATAAAAGACTATCCTAAGAACTTGTAATTAATACTTGTGAGTTAGGATGTTATTTTTGTTGGCTATAAACATATGGTGATATTCTCGTCTATTTTTCTTTAGCCAAGCAAAATCTGAAAATGCTTGAGTAAGATCATTTCATATATTTTCCTCAACACCACCCATATTTGTCTTAGAAGCCTGGGGTGAACTTCCTATGCCCATGTTTGATTGATTCTTGAGTTTAAAGCTTGCTTCTGGTTGATTTTCAGTGATTGAAAGTCTTTCTTTTCATTTTGCAAGTTTTTTTCTTTTGCTCATTGTCGGAAGGATATAATATTGGATCTTCATCTGGGTGCTTGTTTGACAAGGCATCTTTGGTTTGTTTTGTGTTTTGGATTCATTCTATTTGTCAGATTGTTTATTGATTGAGAAACACTTTTTTCTTGCTTATGTTAAATTTTTTTTCTTATCTTTTCGTTTTCATTTGTATTACGAATTTTGATTTGGGAATTGTGTCGAGAATGTCTTGATTTTCTTGGATTACATTTTCTTTCTGTTATCACACCTCTGATTTTGTTTTGGAAAGGAAGAATTGAATCCATTTACTATTTTTAGTAATCTCTTATAAAAAAAAAATTGCATTTGAAATGTTTATAAAGAGAAGGAATTAAAAAATTTGTAGTTCATGATTGTTTGCGATTGTGTTCAATCGAAAATAAGGAATTGAAATTGGTAGCTTGTTGTACTTCAAAAGAAATACCTTCTCCCTACTGTAACTAGAGTTCATTGAATTAAAATTGCACATTCATCTCTTTTTGCATTTTATTGGGGTCAAGATCACAACATCAACGGCTTCACTTCTGTCTCCCTCTTTGAGTAAACAATAGCCTCTAAAATACTGCGTAAATTTAAAATTTATTATTAACTTTTATTTTCTAGGGCTATTTTTCACCAACATTAGCTAGGATAGCGCTTTGGAATAGGTTGTGAGGCACACTCTCCAAGGCATCAAAAAACACAATAGAATCTTGTGATAGGGAGAGTTCAAATCCAATTGCTACATTTTGTTCTCGGAAGACCTTCTCACACGAGGGTCAATCTTGAGGTCGCATTGATATTGGTAGAGTTACTCACGCTGCTTTGTTGGTATTGGTGTAGAGATTGTGTGTATTATGGGGGTCGCTTGAAGGTATACACACAATGATGAGTGGAATCCTTTCGATTTGATTTTGGGCTAGATACCCTACCTTTGCACGTGGATCGGAATATCGACTATTTCCCTAAGCATCGTTGTTGTAATTGGTAACCTTAGTAGCCTATATCTTTAGGGTCTTTACACGAGGTGACTGTGGAGGGGCAAGTCTTCATGGTACCTGGAATCGATGTTGGCCAAACTCACTTGGGCTCCTTGGAAGGTATACCCATGATTATGTGTGGGAGCTTTCACCAAGGTGTAAGTCCATTAAGCAGGTCGTCAACATAAATTTTCCACCCGCTTATCCTAGCCCCTTCTTGTCTTGATTTCGCGATGTTGGATTTCATCACCAACTAGTGACTTCAAAATAATAAGGTTTGTTTGCTTGGTTTGATCCCTAGATTTTATTAGTGAGTGATGTTTGTTTCCTCTAGTCGGGCATAGATTTATTTTATTCTTTACTTATCTCAAGCAACATCGACCTTCGTCGTTCATGTAGGATGTAAGGTATACCCTCGGAAGATCCGAATGGTTACCAACCCTTGCCTCCTAACTCACCAGAGGGCTCTCGAGAGGGAGTAGTCAACAACAAGGTAGCTTCTGAAGTTGGAAGCACACACTCTTTAGAAGGATTTTGAATTGTTTCATACTCTTTAGAGGCATTCAGACTTCCCCCTCTTAGACCAGACGCGCATACATTTCACATGAACTCGTCTGGAGAAATTGTTGTTGTTGATAATACTGAAGTACCTGCCGGACCTAACGCGAGATCTAGAGTAGAGGATCCACTTTTTCAAATTGAATCATTTAGGACCCCAGCTCACACTATTGGAACTTCTGGTTTCGGTTTTATCCCTTTGACAGTACGTGATCTATACGGTAACCTAGGAGTGAGTCTTGATCGACCTATGGCATCGCAAGTGCCTGAGATGTCTGTTACCTATACGGTACCTTTAGGCCATTTCAATGGTACTACCAATAGTGTCACCACCGTTTCATACCAAATATTGATTGGTTCTCACTTGATTCCTACTCTTCAGATGTCCCATTCTACTTTGGTCCCACAAGCTACCATGATTCCTACCATAAATATGGTTATCTCCCAAGCTCCAATTGGGACACCACTTCCATCTAGACCAAATCCATAACTTCCCCCTGGGTATCGAGCTCTGAATACTTCCATTGTTATCCCTACCCAGACTCTTTGTTCCTAGACTCTTTGTTCCTCCTGGGTATAATTTTGATGTTGGTTTCATTCCTACACCTACCCATGTTCTCTCCGGAGGGCCTCATATTCCTCTTCCACCTTCACTTGGAGGAGATGGCCCTAGTGGCTCCAATCCAGTTGGAGGCACTAGCCATTCATTCACTTTTGGTTTCCAGATTCATGTTGGAGGTCAACCTCAAGCTAGGGGGAAACCTCAATTTAGGGGTTAAACTCAAATTGGGGTGCAACCTCAACTTGGGGGGTAACCTCAGGTTGGATTCCATAACCCACTGTATGGAAAGAACACACCTGTGGTACAATTGGAATCTTCCTTTCCAAGGAAATCTACAACCGTCTGGGGGGAAACATACTCAAGTCAACTCTTTTGTACCCCCTAATCTCAGACAATCGTATCCAAGCTCTTTGAATCCCACTTGGGTTTATCATGTTCAAACTAGTGTCCCTTTCCAAGGGAACATTCCTAATCAACCCAACCCTGGGGGTTATATACCTCAAAATCCCCCACAACTGAATTTGTTAGGACTGTCTCCTTATTTGCAGGCTGCTTATGGTCCCACCGGTATACCCACATGGCTTCCCCCTCAAAACAACCAATTTCCACAAATGAACTAACAATTTCCTTTCCTAGCCACTTTGGATTTACCTGATCTGTTTAGGATTCTGACTAATCCTATCTTACATTCTCCTTATTGGCCCATCATACTGGCCAAGTTAACGTCCGACGTTCCTAAATTTGACGATCGAGAAAGAGAATATCCTAATAATAATGTTATGACTTTTCATCTATGATGTTCATCCAACTCCTTGATGAATGAGTCCATCAGATTATGACTTTTCCAACGAACTCTCACGGGTTTGGTAGAAAAATGGTACATCAAGTTACCACGAGGTTTATTCAATGAATTTAACACCCTAGCCATTGCCTTTCTGACACATTACTAGTTACAAATTTGATACAAGACATGAACCAAAATTTTGAGTTCTTTCAAGCAATCCTCGTCCACTCATATTTCTGATCACATCCATGAGTGGAGGAGGAGAAGACGTCTAATCAAAGTTCCCCTTCCTGATCAACTATTGGCCGAGTGGTTTACCAAATGACTCATTGGACCCATTGCTCATGATTTCTCCATGGGTGGTGTTGTCACTGAAGAGTAGGAGATTAGTCGTGCTCAGTATCTCGATCTCATTTATTCGCAAACAGGAACACTTTACGATTTGATCCCTGACACTCTTCGTCCTTCCACAAACCCTACCCCAAAACCTCCAACAACTTGTCATGTTGTTTATGGTGTGATTGGAACCTTCCATGCAGAGACCCATTCGACACATGCCGGTCACTCCAATCCCAAACCCAATAATTCGAATGCACAAAACACTCCTACTCCTACTCCTTCCACTCGTAAGATTGCCGAGGTTAATTATATTCAATCTACGCCTGTCAGAAAGAATTAAAATAAAAAGAAAGGGAAGGGTAAGAATAAGGAGGAAAAGAATAATAATCCACAATTTCATAAAGCCAAAACACAATCTGTTGATGAGAAAGACAAACGTAAGCCTCATTACCCCTTCCTTATTTGTGGTGATGATCATTACACGAAAGACTGTCCAAGATGTGTCAAGGTTACTAAGTTCCTCCAAGGGACCGGGAAACCTTATACACCTGTCTCTTTGTCACAACCTTTCCCTTCTCAGAGAAATCCCAATTGGCCATTCATGACCAAGCTACCCCTTCTACCTCTTCTTATGTCCTTATGTGTACTAGTGACTCTAAAAAGAATAAAGTTGCAGTCGCAAATCGAGCCAAAGATTACTCTCTGTTAAAAGAGAAAGTTGATGATATACCACCTTTGTTGGTTCAACCTTCTCCTTCAATTTCACCTCCAAACGGTCCTTTTCATTTCTAAAGACCAGGTCTCAATACATTCCTTGCCCTCCTCCCAAGGGCGTTGTTCGAAAGTCTGTGTTCAATCCTCATGTACGTGCTGCACAAAACTACAGTATTGTAGAAGACCTTGCGCAAGCACCCTCTGCGATGTCAACTCTTGAAATCCTTCAAAGTTTCCCTACTCAACGGAAGGCACTATTAAAATCCATCGGTGGAATTGATCCCACAAATACTAATTTAATAATATTTGACTTGGAAGATCACATTCCTAGGCTCCCTCCTTAGTTAGCATTTCAGATCCAAGTTGTTGTTGAAAACAAGAATATCAATAGAATTGTATTGATGAAGGAGCCTCGACTTACGTTATGTCAGTTACTTGTTGGAAATCCATTGGCTTTCCTACCCTCACTGAATCACACAATACACTTGAGGCCTTCAATGGTATAGTCTTTAAACCCTACATTGTTCTTCTATCGTTGCCTATTATGTTGGAAGGTAAATTGGTCAATGCGGAGGTTGAGGTCTTCGATGCACCTCTTGATTATAAGATTTTACTTGGTCTTAGTTGGATCGATTCCATGTGAGCAATTGTGTCTACCCTATTCTGTGTGTTACGGTTCCCACATCAAGGAAAGGTCGTTATCGTTGACCAAATGGCCTTCTTTAATTTTGATTCTAGTACTAGCAGTGTTCCCTTTATCTAGAAGACACTCCCTGGTTACAAGAATGTCAGAGTGGGTCTCTTGAAATACTTAACTTTGATGGGTACATTTCCAATCCCACCACTCGATATTCCCCCTCCTTTTGTTGCCTCTATTAACATGATATCCACTAATGTTAATGAAAACCCTGATTCATACGACACATGGGTAGTACCTAGCCCTAGTGATTACTCTCATTACGACGACAAGATGCCTTTAAGTCTAGTCGAATCCACTTACCAGGCTATTCAATCAGCAACCCCTTCCTCTCCTTCTCTCTGCCATTCATCTCCTGATCCGTTTCACATGATCTTTCCTACTGATGAGATGATCATGTCAGTCAAGTCTATGGAAGAAATCCCTTGGGACGATGGACATCATCAATCCATTCTCTTCCTAGAATGCGATACCATAGAGAGTTACCAACGGATTTAAACCCCGTCGAATGTTGTGGTTATTTCCTCAGTTCCTGAGTCATCACATGATGTTTTGTACGAAGGGAACTTGAGAAAAATTTCACCTACCGTCCCTCTCGACATATCTATTAAACCCAGAGTCATGGAGAATGTTCATATTGGATCCTCCTGTTCGACCGACGAGGTCCACAAATATCAATCCCTTTTCCAAGAATTCTACGACGTTTTCACCTGGAGTTACGAAGAAATGTCAGGTATCGATCTTGATATCGTTGTACATGATACAAAGACATACCTCGACGCTAAAACTGTTCGGTATAAACTTCACCCGGTCCACCCATGCAAAGTTGTTGCTATCAAGCTTGAAGTTGAAAAACTTCTCAAAGATGGTTTTATATATCCCGTGGCTTTGACTGATTGGGTATCCAATTTAGTTCTGGTGAATAATTAACAAGGTACCATCCGCGTCTGTGTAGATTATAGGGACATAAATAAATCTTGTCCTAAGGACAATTACCCAACCACTTTCGTTGACGAGATCATTGACAACTGCGCTGGAAGTGGAATCTTCTCTCTCATGGATGGTTTCTCTAGCTATAATCAAATTAATTTTTACCCACATACCAACACAAGACCGACTTTATTTTCCCTTGGGGAACCTTTACCTACCGAAAGTTACCCTTTGGTCTCAAGAACGTTGGCATGAATTTTTAGCATGCTATATCTTATGATCTCCATGATATTAAGCACATTGTGCAACCCTATCTTGACGATCTACCGACGCATTCCATGCGTCGCCAAGATCACCTGGCACATTTAAGGGCCATTTTCATGCATTGTCGTTATTATCGTATCCGCTTAAACCCACACATATGTGTTTTTTGTGTGGATTCTGGTCGACTGCTTGCTTTTATTGTGTCGATACATGGGATTCTAGTAGACCCCCTGAAGGTTGAGGCTATCCTTAATCTACCTCCTCCTTCCACTTTACGCGAGCTCCAAAGTTTGCAAAGGAAGGAAAATTTTTACGTCGTTTCATCCCCATTTACGCTGAACTGAGGAAAGGATTCACTCGAATACTCAAGAAAGGTTACAGATTTGTATGGGACAATACTTCCAACAAAGCCTTTGAATCTTTGAAACTTGCCTTAACCCATACACCATTATTGTTTCCCCCTGACTGTAGCAGGGATTACTTACTCTACTTAGCTGCTTCGGACTCTACCATTGCCATGGTCTTAGTCCAAGAGGATGATTCACATGAAAAACATGTGATATACTATTTGAGTCGGAGTCTCATGACTACCGAGACCAAATACCTGCATGTGAAGAAACTCGCCTTGGCAGTTGTTCAAGTTGTCCAACGTTTTCGTCATTATATCCTATTATGCAGGACCGCTATTATTTTCGATTGCAACCCTATGCAGAATATCCTTACCCGACAATTACTAGGGGGAAAGTACTAGAAATGGATAGTGATTCTCAAGGATTTTGACTTAGAGTTTGAACACACTAAGTCCAAGAAATATCTGGTTTTCGCAAACTTATATGTGACCTTCCCTCCACTGAGACATAAAATGTGTCATAGGATTCCTTACCTGATGAATCCATTTTTCTGATAAGTTCTGATGACGTATGGTACAAAGATATTATTATCTATCTACAGACACAAAATTTACAGCCCAATCTATCTAGTACATATCATCATCGTATATGGTATCAAGCCCGTCAATACATCATTCTCGGTGATACCCTTTATTGCCACGGTGTTGAATCCATTTTTTGACGATGTCTCACTTACGACGAAGCTGAGAAAGCTTTGAATGACTATCACTCTGGAGCATGTAGCGGTCATATGTCTAGGTATGCCACTGCCCAAAAGATATTACAAGTGGGTTATTTCTAGCCTTCTTTGTTTAAGGATTGCATCATGGCTGTTCAGAAATGCCATGCTTGCCAAACTTATAATAAAAAGATAAGATCTCATCCTGCTCCTTTACATCCTGTATTTTTCGTTGGTCCATTTTACAAATGGGGCATTGACTTCATGACATGTAACCCTCATTGGGTCGAGGGGCATGGATACATCATCGTAGTTGTGGATTATTTCACTAAATGGGTTGAGGGGATGCCTACATTTGATAACACCAGGAGAACTACAACATTGTTCATATTCAATCATATCATTACATGGTTTGGTATCCCTCAAGCTATCATTACTGATCATGGTAGTCATTTTCAAAATTTTATGATGTTTGAACTTACTGAAAAGTTGGGTCGTCGTGATAAAAACTCAACCCCCTATTATCCGCAGGCCAATGGCCAAGTTGAAGCGGTCAAAAAAATTATTATTACTATTCTTCGACGGATGATAAGAATTCATAAGACAATTTGGCACACGATGTTGTTCTCAGCATTATGGGCCTATCGTACATCTGTCAAATCTACCACGGGATTTACACCTTTCCAACTAGTTTATGGTATCGAGGCTATCCTGTCAATTGAATGTGAAATACGATCTTTGGAACTGGTCATTGAACTTCTCCCCAATACCTCTGCCAAAGAAGAGCGTCTTTTGTATTTGATGCAATTAGATGAAACCCGTCGCGATGTCGCCCTGGTTATTGAAACTCAGAATAAATTAGTTAAAGCCTAATAGGACAAGCATGTCAAGCCACATGTTTTTTCTGAAGGTGATCTAGTTCTCCTCTACGAGCAGGATCGTGATTTGCTAGGGGGCGATAAATTCGAGGCCATGTGGTGATGTCCTTACATTGTCAAACGTGTGTTGGAGAAGAGAGCTTATGAGCTAGTCGATTATGATGGAATCCCTTTGAGTGAGCCCCGAAATGGGCTTTACTTAAAGAAGTACCATGCTTAAGTCATTTTTGCATGAGTTCTTGTACTTTTAGTGTATCATACTCTTGTGTGATTTTTCATTGTTCAGTTTCAACCTTCAGCTGCTTAGCTTGCATTGTGCTTGGTTTTCAAATGTCGATGTCTTTGCTACCCTACATTGGCTTCATCGATGGCGCTAGTCGTAGTACTCAGAACTTAGCATCTACTTCTTGGGAAATTTACACACCTACGAATGAATTGATTAGTCTAGATGGTGTTTTCCTTGGTCGTGCAACTAATAATATCGTGGAATACAGTGCAGTCATCGAACTATTGACCAATGTTGTGTCTCTTGGAATCTATCATCTTATTGTATGAATCGATTCGCAGTTAGTACTCCTACAGTTCAGTAACGTCTACGCCATTAAAAGTCCTACGTTATTAAGGGTATGTTTATGAATTTGCCTCTTAGAACACCATTTTGATTACATTGAATATGAACACATTCCTAGATGTCTAAATACATTAATAGATTCATTGGCTAATTATGTGTTAGACAGACATTTGAGAAATCTATAAAATCCAATCACACTCTATATATACAAAAAGTAAGCCAGTAGAAGCCTCATATATATATATATACGATAAAAGTTTTACAAAAAAGTGTTGTTGTCTGAAGACCAAAATATCAAAAATGTGAAGCACATGGCTTCATATACAAATATAGCATCAATGATGTTGCTCTCTATAACACGCGACTGCCCGTGCTACTCTATGGAGCAGTCAACCAATGGAAGCAGATACGCCCACTGTGTGGTGTTGATAACACCTTGGGATATCGTCGATAGAGGCATCTGGGATGTCCATCGTCATCCCCTCCAAGTTTTTTTCTATAGCCTCGTATTCGGTAGCGGCTAATCCTGTTACCTCGATCCTCTCCCCTAGCCTATTGATGGGGAATGAACTTGGAGGTTGATGAGGCCCCACATCTGCATCATCAAACAACTTTTTGATTAGTCATCAGATAAAAAACATAAAAGCATTTCATATTAAAAATCACAAAAAACATTATAAAAACAAAATGTACTTCTTACCTATGTACCCCCATTGACAAACTTCATGAAGAACCAAGTCTGGGTCACCTTGGAAGTCTAAGCCAACATATGCATAGTTGTCTACCATAAGCATCTGGGTCCTCAACCAATCAAAGAAAACATCATTATATCTAATGATAGGACCAGTCACATGTCGTGCCATGGAGGTCGACCCACATCTTCATTTTTGGATCCTATGGGGCAGGTATACCCCACTCTACCTATAGGTGTAAGTTTGGAACCCTCTTCAGGAAGAAGGACATCAAAATCGACTTGTATCGGAACTCTTTCAAGTCCCCTCTCCTGTACTTGGTCAATTGTTTTTTCGTGCTTCTGAGAACCCCATCACTCCAGTTGAAAACCCAGGGCTCCATACATTCCAGTGCATACTAGAAATCCCTTTGAAGATCCATATAGGGAGTTTCACACCTTGCCATATGGTGTAGAGGATATTCCGTAAAGGTAAGTCACAAACATCTCTTATAGCAACTTTGTCGCTATGCTTCTGAGTATCGGGCATGTAATGTGCACTGATATAGTGTCTCATAGGCTCGCCACCTCCTCTATTATCTATCAGTGTAACATGAGCCCCACGGTGAGACAACCTGGTCAAGAAGTAGATATCCTCAATATATATCGCAAGAATGTGAGACCCCACACGTAATACCTGCTAGTCCACTTCCCACATGTGAACTAAGTATTCGAGCAACCTCAACTGGGCCCTCATGCCCTAGACCTTGAAGAATTTTAACAGTCCACACTGTCGGAGGGAATTCACCATTCCCGAGTCATTCCTGACAAAGTAATCTTCATCCTCATGCTCTCTCTCTCTCACCATTCCAACATCCTTTCCATAGAAAACCTAAAATTGAACATAAAAGAGGGATTAGCACCTTCATCTTTTCCCTGGAAACTTTTTACTGGAAAATAAATTTAAAAACACCTTTTGATTTGCGCACGTCGTAGGCTAGGAGACCCGTACAGTGTAGAGTCATTGCAGTCAAGCCTAAAGGCCACCTGCGATGACCCTGGGTCATCACAAGGCACGATATAGGGTGCCTGCGACGACCTCCACGTGCAGGTACCCTTGAAAAAATAACTCAAAAAGACATTTCTAACCAATGAAAAGAAAAAATTGATCCATGAAAAGTTGAAAGAGATGAGAATTACCTATTCAATGGAAACCGTTTGTCAAATGATCAATCATGCCTCCCGCAATCCGCAGTGGAAGTTTGAGGTAAAATGTGGGTTTTGGAACAAAGTTTGGGTGGAGTAACAATGGAATGGTAAAAATAAGTTTTTACCCAATTTTATTAACTTTTTACTTTTCCATTTCATTTTTTATATTATTTTATGTATTTCACCTAAACCCTAGAGTTCTAATGTTATTAAAAGTGTTTTTTTTCGCAGGTGAGAAATCTAGGAGTGGAATATTGAACAAGGATACATCTTTTGGGTTTTCTTTTATACATTTGTCATATGTACAGATCCTTTTAGAGATTTTCAAGAAAAATTGTGAGCTTAGTTTTTGCTCTTTCCCATGCTCGTAAATCAATGAGAATGTAGTCGAGTATACTTTTGTCACTTTTTTCGTACTCATAATGATAACACGAAAAATGAAACCTATGGAGTATCCTTTAAGCTATTTTCACGCTCCGTAAAAATAAAAAGATTGTCGAGTGACCTTCTTCTTTTCATGCTCATAAAAGTATTTGAAGAAAACATTTGATGGGTAATAGATTATCAATTTTTCGGTCTCATCAGATTAACTTATGAAAAATGAACTTTTGGAGTCTTCTTCAAGTGTTTTTTAGACTCTCTAAACATGAAAAACCCCTGAGTTTTCTCTCTTTAGACTCGTTAAACAAACATTGAAAGACCCATATGGGACCAAACCACTCCTTCTTAGGGTTCGTTAAACATACTCTGAGGGACTCATCGGAAGGATGGGCTTATATCAACAAGAATATGTTATCCTCCTCAATCTTGCATAAAAATAAAGAGGTACTCGGCATAAATGGTGGGGGGGAATTTGGGAAAGAAATGTGTCTCTGTATCTGTGTTAGTGGCAGTAATAGTCGCTCTTGAACATGACACCCCCCCCCCC
>SNQJ01S0023372.1:4735-59372 GCA_010110895.2 Picea sitchensis
CTTGTGATAGGGAGAGTTCAAATCCAATTGCTACATTTTGTCCTGGGAAGCCCTTCTCACACAAGGGTCAAACCTGAGGTCGCATTAAGACTAGCAAAGTTACTCACCCTGCTTTGTTGGTCTTGGTGTAGAGATTGTGCGTACTATGGGGGTTGCTTGAAGGTATACCCACAATTATGAGTGGAAGCCTTTTGAGTTGATTTCGAGCTAGATACCCTACCTTTGCATGTGGATCGGACTGTCGACTATTTTCCCAGGCATTATTGTTGTAGTTGGTAACCTTAGTGGCCTATCTCTTTAGGGTGTTTACACAAGGTGACTGTGGAGGGGCAAGTCTTCATGGTACCTGGAATCGATGTTGGCCAAACTCACTCGGGCTCCTTGGAGGGTATACCCACGATTATGTGTGGGAGCTTGCACCAAAGTGTAAGTCCCTTAAGCAGGTAGTCAACATAAATTTTCCACGCGCTTATCCCAGCCCCTTCTTGTCTTGATTTCATGATGTTGGATTTGATCACCAACTAGTGACTTCGAAATAAGAAGGTTTGTTTGCTTGGCTTGATTCCTAGATTTTATTAGTGAAGTGATGTTTGTTTCCTCTAGTCAGCCATAGATTTTCTTCTTCCTTTACTTGGATCGAGAAACATCGACCTTATTCATTCACATAGGATGCAAGGGTTACCCCCAGAAGATCTGGAAGGTTACCAAACTTTGCCTCCTAACTCACCAGAAGGCTCTACGAAGGGAGTAGTCAACACCGAGGTAGCTTCTGAAGTTGGAAGAACACACTCTTTATAAGGATTTCTAATTGTTTCAGACTCTTTAGATGAATTCATACTTCCCCCTCTCAGACCAGATGCACGTATACTTTAGATGAATTCATCTAGAGAAATCGTTGTTGTTGATAATATTGGAATACCTACTGGACCTAACCTAAGATCTGGAGTAGAGGATACACTTTTTCAAAGTGAATCATTTAGGACATCGACTCACATTGTCGAAACTTCTAATCCTAGCTTTGTCCCTTTGACAATATGTGATATGTACGGTAACCTAGAAGCGAGTCCTGATTGACCTATGGCATCACAAGTGCCTAATACGTCTGTTACCTATACGGTACCTTTAGACCATTTTACTGGTACTACCAATAACATCACCACCATTCCAGACCAGTTGTTGATTGGTTCTCATTCGATTCCTACTCTTCAGATGGTCCATTATACTATGGTCCCACAAGCTACCACAATTCATATCAGAAATGTGGTTATCTCCCAAGCTTTGATTGGGACACCACTTCCACCTAGATCAAATCCATCACTCCCCCCTGGGTATAGAGCTCTGAATACTTCCATTGCTTTTTCTACCTAGGTTCCATTCATAGGCTCTGGAATTTTTGTTCCTCCTGGTTATAATGCTGCTATTGGTTTTGTTCCTACACTTGCCAAGATTCTCTCCGGAGGGTCTTATGTTCCTCCTCCACCTTTGCTTGGAGGATCTGGCCCTAGTGGCTCCAATCCTCTTGGAGGCACTAGTCTTTCTATCAATTCTTGTTTCCAGATTCCTGTTGGAGGTCAATCTCAACTTAGGGGGCAACCTCAATTTGTGGGACAACCTCATATTGGGGCACAAACTCAACTTGGGGGGAAACCTCAGGTTGGATTCCATAACCCACTTTATGGACATAACGCCCCTGTGGTACAATATCTACCTTGGAATATTCCTTTCCAAGGAAACCTACAACCGTCTGGGGGGAAACATCCTCAAGTTAAATATTTTGTACCTCCTAACCTTGGTCAACAATATCCAAGTTCTTTGAATCCCACTTGGGGTCCGAACGTTCAACCTAGTGTTCCTTTTCAAGGGAACCCCCCCAATCAATCCAACCCTATGGGCTATGTGCCTCAAAATCCTCCACAACCGAATCTGTCAGGACTATATCTTTATTTGCAGATTACTTATGGTCCGAATCCCCCTCAAAACTACCAGTTTCCACAAGTGAACCGATAGTTGCCTTTCCTGGGCACTTTGGACTTACCTAATATATCTACAATTTTGAATGATCCTATATTACATTCTCCTTAGTATCTCGTCATACCGACCAAGTTATCTTCCGACATTCCTAAATTTGACAGTCGAGAAGGAGAAGATCCAAATAATCATGTTATGACTTTTCATCTATGGTGTTCATCCAAGTCCTTGAAGGATGACTCCGTCAGATTACGAATTTTCCAATGAAATCTCACGAGTTCAACAACAAAATGATACTTCAAGTTACCACGAGGTTTCTTCAATGAATTTAACACCCTAGCTATGTCATTTTTGACACATTACCAGTTACCAATTTGATACGAGATGAGAACCATAATTTTGAGTTCTTTCAAGCAATCCTCATCCGCTCATATTTCCGATCACATTCATGAGTGGAGGAGAAGAAGATGTTTAATCAAAGTTCCTCTTCCTGATCAACTATTAGCCAAGTGGTTTACCAAATCACTCATTGGAACTATCACTCGTAATGTCGCCATGGGTGTTGTTTTCAATGAAGAGTAGGCGATTAGTCGTGCTCAGTATCTGGATCTCGTTTATTCGCAAACGAGAATTCTTTATGATTTGATCCTTGATGCTCCTCGTTCTTCAACAAACCCTACCCCAACACCTCCAAAATATTCTCATGTTGTTGATGGTGTGATCAGAACCTTTCATGCTGATACTCAGTCCACACACGCCAGTCACACCAATCTTAAATCTATTAATTTGAATGCACAAAGTACTCCTACTCCTGCTCCTTCCACTGGTAACACTGTCGAAGTTAATTCTGTTCAATCCGCACCTACCCGAAAGAATAAAAATAAAAATAAAGGGAAGGGTAAGAACAAGGAGGAAAAGAATAATACTCCATAATATGATAAGGCCAAAATGCAAATCGTTGATGAGAAAGATAAATGTAAGCCTCATTACCCCTGCTTGATTTGTGGTGACGATCATTACATGAAAGATTGTCTGAGATGTGTCGAAGTTACTAAGTTCTTCCAAGGAAGCGAAAAACCTTCTACACCTGTCATTTTGTCACAACCTTTCCCTTCTCAACAAAAATCCCAACTGGTCATTCATGACCAAGCTTCTCCTTCTACCTCTTCTTATGTCCTTATGTGTATTGGTGATTCTAAAAAGAACGAAGTTGCAGTTGCAACTCGAGCCAAGGATTAATCTCTGTTAAAAGAGAAAGCTAATGATATACCACCTTTGTTGGTTCAAATTTCTCCTTCAACTTCACCTCCAAAAAATCCTCTTCATATCAAAAGAGCTGGCCTCGATACAGTCCTTCACCCTCCTCCCAAAGGTGTTGTTCAAAAGTCTGCATTCAACCCTCACGCGCGTGCTGCCAAAAAATACAACATTGTAGAAGATCTTGGGCAAGCACCCTCCGCGATGTCAGCTCTCAAAGTCCTTCAAATTTTCCCTGCTCAACGGAAGGTAATGTTAAAGGCCATTGGTGGAATTGACCCCACAGATACTAATTTAATAATCTTTGACTTGGAATATCACGTTCCAAGGCTTCCTCCTCAGTTAGCATTTCAGATCCAAGTTGTTGTTGAAAACAACAATATTTGTAGAAATGTGATTGACGAAGGAGCCTCGACTTGCGTTATGTCCGTTACTTGTTGGAAAACCATCGTCTCTCCTACCCTCACCGAATCACACAATACACTTAAGGCCTTCAATTGTACATGATTTAAATCCTATGGTGTTCTTCCGTCGTTGTCTATTACATTGGAAGGTAAATCGGTCAATGTCGAGGTTGAGGTCTTCGATGCAACTATTGATTATAACCTTTTACTTGGCCATAGATGGATTGACTCCATGCATGCATTTGTTTCTACACTTTTCCATGTGGTACGTTTCCCACACCAAGGTAAGGTCGTTACTGTTGACCAAATGTCCTTCTTTAATTCTGATTCCCATACTAGCAACATTCCTTTCATCTCAAAGACATCCCCTGGTTACGAGAATTTCAGAGTGGGTCTTTTGAAAGATTCAACTTTGATGGGTACATTTCCAATCGACAACCCCCTTCTCTCCTTCTCTCTGTGATTCATCTCCCGATCCATTTCACGTGATCTTTCCTACTAATGAGATGATCATGTCAGTCATGTCTATGGAAGACACTCCATGGGACGATGGGCATCATCGCTCCATTCTCTTTCTAGAACGTGACACCATAGAGAGTTATAAATGGATTTCGACTCCGTCGACCGTTGTTGTTGTTTATTTCGTTCTTGAGTCAACGCATAATGTTTTGTATGAAGAGAAATTGAGAAAAATTTCACCTACCATCCCTCTCGACATTTCCATTAAACCCAGAGTCGTGGAGAATGTTCATATCAGGGCCTCATGTTCTACTGATGAGTTCCACACATATAATTCCCTTTTCCAAGAATTCCGCGACGTTTTCTCATGGAGTTATGAAGAGATGCCAGGTATTGATCTTGTTATCATTGTGCACGAGATTAAGACATACCCGGACACTAAACCTGTTCGACAATGACTTTGCCCAGTTCATCCACGCAAAGCTATCGCTATCATGCTTGAAGTTGAGAAACTTCTTAAAGATGGATTTTTTTATCATGTGGCTTTGACTGATTGGGCATCCAATCTAGTTTCGATGAATAAGAAACAAGGTACCATCCATGTTTGTGTAGATTATAGGGACATAAACAAGTCTTGTCCTAAATACAATTACCTGACCCCTTTCGTTGACTAGATCATTGACGACTGTACCGATAGTGAAATATTCTCTTTAATGGATGGTTTCTTCGACTATAATCAAATTAATATTTTACCTGCGAACCAACACAAGACCTCTTTTATTTGCCCTTGGGGAGCCTTTGCTTACCGGAAATTACCCTTTGGTCTCAAGAATGTTGGCATGACTTCTCAACCCGCTATGTCTTATGCTTTCCATAATATTAAGCACATTGTGCAACCCTATCTTGAAGATCTACCAACGCATTCCATGCATCGCCAATATCACCTGACACATTTAAGGGACATTTTCGTACATTGTTGCTATTATCGTATTCGCTTGAACCCGAACAAATGCGTTTTTTGTATGGAGTTCGACTGACTGCTTGGTTTTATTGTGTCGATACACAGGATTCGAGTAGACCCCTTGAAGGTTGAGGCTATCCTTAATCTACCTACTCCTTCCACTTTACGCTAACTCCAAATTTTGCAAGGGAAGGATTTTTTTTTACGAAATTCATGCCCAATTACGTTGAATTGATGAAAGGATTCATTCGGCTACTCAAGAAAGGTTACAAGTTTGTATGGGATGACACTGCAACCAAAGCCTTCGAAGCTTTGAAACTTGCCTTAACCCGTATGCCATTATTGTTCCCCCCTGACTATAGACGGGATTACTTCCTCTACTTAGCTGCTTAAGACTCTACCATTTCCATGGTCTTATTCCAAGAGGATGCTTCACATGCTTCACATGTGATATACTATTTGAGTTGGATTCTCACGATTACCGAGACCAAATACCTACATGTGGAGAAATTGGCCTTGGCAACTGTTCAAGATGTCCAATGTTTTCATCATTATATATTATTACACAAAACCATTTTTATTTCTGATTTCAACCCTATGCAACACATCCTTACCTGACAATTGCCACGGGAAAGTACTCCAAATGGATAGTGATTCTCCATGAGTTTGACTTGGGATTCGAATGCGCTAAGTCAAAGAAATCCTTGGTTTTCACCGAACTAATATGTGACCTTCCCTCCACTAAGACAGAAAACGTGGTAGAGGATTCCTTGCCTAACAAATCCCTTTTTCTGATAAGTTATGATGACGTATGCTACAGGGTTATTATTATCTATCTCTAGACTCAAACTTTCCGGCTCGACCTATCTAGTACAGATCATCGTCGTATACACTATCAAGATCGACAATACATCATTCTTGGTGATACCCTTTATCGCCACGGTATTGACTCCATTTTCTGACGAAGTCTCACTTATGATGAAGCTGAGAAATCTTTGAATTATTGTCACTCCAGAGCATGTGGTGGTCATATGTCTGGGTATGCCACTACCCAAAAGATCTTACAAGTAGGTTATTTCTGGCCTTATTTGTTCAAGGACTACATCACTGATGTTCAGAAATGCCATGCTTTCCAAACTTATAATAAAAAAATATTATCTCATCCTTCTCCCTTACATCCTATAGTTTCAGTTGGTCCATTCACCAAATGGGGCATTGAGTTCAGGACATGTAACCCTCAATCGATTGGGGGGCATGTATACATCATTGTAGTTGTGGATTATTTCACTAAATGGGATGAGGAGATGCTTACATTTGATAACACCAAGAAAAATGAAACATTGTTCATATTCAATCACATCATTACTCAGTTTGGTATCCCACAAGCTATCGTTACTGATCACGGTAGTCATTTTCAGAATTTCATGATGTTCGAACTTACTGAAAAGTTGGGTCTTCACCATGAAAAATCAACCCCCTATTACCCATAGGCCAATGGCCAATTTGAAGCAATCAATAAAGTTCTCATTACTATGCTTCGAAGGATGACATGAATTCATAAGACAAGCTAGCACACGATGTTATTCTCAACATTATGGGCCTATCGGAAATTCGTTAAGTTTGCCACGAGATTTACACCTTTCCAACTAGTTTATGGTATCGAGGTTATCTTGCCAATTGAATGTGAAATACCGTCTCTGAAACTGGTCGTTGAACTTCTCCCTGATACCTTTTCCAAAGAAGAATGTCTTTTGTATTTGATGCAACTAGACGAAACCTGTCGTGATGCCTCTCTAGTTATTGAAACTCAAAATAAACATGTTAAAGCCCAATACGACAAACATGTCAATCCATATGTTTTTTTTGAAGGTGATCTAGTTCTCCTTTACGAACATGATCGTGATTTTCTAGGGGCTGGTAAATTCGAGGCCATGTGGCGAGGTCCTTACATTGTCAAATGTGTGTTGGAGAAGGGAGCTTATGAGCTAGTTGATTATGATGGAATCCATTTGAGTGAACCCAGGAATTGGATTTAATTAAATAAGTACTATGCTTAAGTCATTTTTGCATGAGTGTTTGTACTTTTAGTGTATCATACTCTTGTGTGCTTTTTCGTTGTTTGGTTTGGACCTTCAGTTGCTTACCTTACATTGTGCTTGGTTTCCAAATATTAGTGTCTTCGCTACCCTACATTAGCTTCGTTGATGGTGCTAGTCACAACACTCATAACTTAGCAGCTATTGCTTGGGCAATCTATGCACCTACAGATGAGTTGATTAGTCTACATGGTGTTTTCCTTGGTTGTGCAACTAGCAATATTGTGGAATACAGTGCAGTCATCGAATTATTGACCAACGTTGTGTCACTTGGAATCCATCATATTATTGTACGACTCGATTCGCAGTTAGTAGTCCTACATTTGAGTAATGTTTACTCCATTCAAAGTCCTACGTTATTAAGGGTATATTTCAAATTCGCCTCTTGGAACATCATTTTGATTACATTTAATATCAACACATTCCTAGATGTCTAAATACATTGACAAATGCTTTAGCTAATTATGTGTTAGACATACATTTGAGAAATTTATAAAATCCACTCACACTTTGTATATACAACAAGTAAGCCGATAGAAGCCTCATATATATATATATATATATATATAATGATAAAAGTGTTACAAAAAGTGTTTTTGTTCGAAGACCAAAACATAAAAAATGTGAAGCACTTGGCTTAATATATAAAAAGAGCATCAAGGATGTTGCTCATTATAACATGTGACTGCCCATGCTAACTTGCAGAGTAGTCAATCGATGGAAGCATACACGCCCACTATATGGTGTTGATAATGCCTCAGGATATCATCAATGGAGGCATCCGGGACGTTCATCATAAGCCCCTCTAGATTCTACTCCAGAGTCTTGTAGTCAACAACAACTACTCCTGCTACGTCAACTCTCTTCCCTCGCCTTTGGATGGGGGATGAACCTGGAGGTCGGTAAGGTCCCACGTCTACATCATCAAAAGAGTGTTTTGATTAGGTATCGAATAATTAACACATACAAACATTTTATATTAAAAAAAAAAAAACATTATAAAAACAAAATGTAATTCTTACCTATGTCCCCCCATTGGGAACCCTCAAGAAGAACCAAGTCTGGATCACCTCAAAATTCTACACCGACATAGGCATAGTCATCTACCATAAGCATTTGGGTCCTCAAATAGTCAAAGAAAACATCATTATATTTGATGATAGGACCAGTCACATGCCGTTTCATGAGGTCCACCCACCTCTTCATTCTTGGATCCTGTCGGGAAGGTATACCCCACTCTACCTGCAAACACAAAGATGGGACCCTCTCTAGGAAGGACACTAAAATTGAACTGTATCCAAATTGTTTCAGATCACCATTCCTGCACTTGGTTAATTGTTTCTTCATGCTTATAAGAACTCCGTCACACCAATTGAAAACTCGAGGCTCCATGCATTCTAGTGCATAATGGAAGTAGCTCTGAAGATCCATATGGGAAGCTGCACTCCCTACCATGCACATGATAGTGTAGAGGACTGTCCATAGATTCAAGTCACGAACATATCTGTTGGAGACTTTTCCGCTATGTTTTTGAGTACCGGATATGCAGTGTTCACTAATATAGTGACTCATGGGCTCGCCACCTCCCCTGCTACCTGTCAGTGTAACTCGGGCCCCACTGCCAGACAAACTAGTCAAGAAATAGATATCCTCAATATCTATCGTCAGAATGTGTGCACCCCACACAAAATTCTTGTTGGTTCACATCCCACATGTGAACCAAGTATTCCAGTAACCTCAACTAGGCCCTCATGCCCTGGATCTTGAAAATTTTTAGCAGTCCACACTGTCGGAGGGCATTTACCGTTCCCGAGTCATTCCCAACAAAGTAATCTTCTGCCTCATGCTCCCTCTCTCGCCATTCCAACATTCTTACTATAGAAAACCTGCAATGGAACATAAAAGAGGGATCATCATCTTCATCTCTTCCCTGGAAACGTTTTATTGGAAAATGCATCTAAAAACACTTTTTGATTTGCGGATGTCGCAGGCTAGGCCATCCGTATAGTGCGGATTCATCGTAGGCTAGCCGAAAGTCTACCTGCGATGAACCTGGGTCGCCGCAGGGCACGATATAGGGTGCTTGCGATGACCTCCACGCACGGGTACCCTTGCAAACTCAACCCAAAAAGTCATTTCTAACCAATGAAAAGAAAAAATTGATCCATGAAAAGTTGAAAGAGATGAAAATTACGTGTTCAACGGAGACCGTTTGTCAAATGATCAACTGTGCCTCCCACAATCCGTAGTGGAAACTTGAGGTAAAATGGGGGTTTTTGAAACAAAGTTTGGGTGGAGTAACAATGAAACAGTAAAAAGAAGTTTTTACCCATTTTTATTATTTTTTTACTCTTTCATTTTTATTTTCATATTATATATATTCCACCTAAACCCTAAAGTTCTAACGAAATTACAAGTGTTTGGTTTTTTCCAGATGAAAAACCTAGGAGTGAAGTATTGAACAAGGATACGTCTTTTGGTTTTCTTTTATACATTTTTCACATGTATAGATCATTTTAGAGTTTTTTAGGAAAAACTTCGAGCTTAGGTTTTGTTCCTTCTCATGTTCATAAATATTTCCGAGCGATCTTGTTCTTTTCATGCTCGTAAAAGTATTTCAAGAAAACATTTGATGAGAGGTAGGTTATCACTTTTTCGGTCTCATCAGATCAACTTACAAAAAAGGAACTTGTGGAGTCCTCTTTAAGTGTTTTTCAGACTCTCTAAACATGAAAAACCCTTGAGTTTTCTCTCTTTGGACTCGTTAAACAAACATCAAAAGACCCATATGGGACCAAACCACTCCTTCTTAGGGTTCGTTAATTGTACTCCGAGGGACTTGTTCGAAGGATGAGCTTACATCAACAAGCATCTGTTATCTTCCTCAAGCTTGCATAAAAATAAAGAGGTACTCGCCAGAAATGGTGGGGGGAAATTTGGGAAAGAAATGTGTCTCTGTATCTGTGTTAGTGGTAATAATAGTCTCTCTTGAATATGACACCCGCCTTCATCATTGTATCCAGGTTGGGAAATCCATTTGTCTCTCATTTGATCATCCACATGTCCATATGTTGGGTCTTGATTGAGTCAATGCTTCCAAGACCATTGTCATGTTGTTCATATGTTCAAGAGAAGTCCAACCTTAATAAGCCTCCTATTGAGTCGACCATCTGCAGTTATAAATTTTCTACCATGTCGGTCTTCCTTATGTAAGTTTCTAATCATTTCATACTCTGATCTATCTCAAATTTGTTACTTATTTCGTGTCATTTATGGGGGATACATCAAGGCCCTCATGTGATGAGTCTTTTCCTATCGACCTCAGCTCATTATCAAGGAACAAGACATAGAAATCATTCAGTGCCTTAGAGCCTGCATGCCTCAATGGCAGGTTTCTTTGCTTTGAACAATGGGTTCACATCATTGGCCCATGATTGGAGGATTCTCTCGAGTGTTCGACTTCAACTCCTTTATTCACACTCGTTGGATTGTATCAGGGTACTTTGGGAGTCATTGACATCAATGGTGATTTCCCTCACACTTGTTAATGGTTCTCATCATTTTACTGGTAATCAAGTGGTTTCTACCATGTTCGACTTCGACACCTGTAATCACATGGTTATATTCGTACTTAGGGACGACAAAAATGAAGACCCTAGGTCATACCATTCTGGTCCAGGTTGCGACAGAGTATTCATGATTTGTATTGGCACATAGATCCACTTTGTATGTCTCATGGCTATGTCTGAATTTGAGTCATTTTAGCACATAGATCCACAGTGTATTCTGGGTGGCTATGCCAGTTTCACATTGACATGGATCCACAATGTATATTTGGTGGCGATGACTCATTTGGCATTTTGTAATCTGAGTATGGGAATGCCTACCTCAGAAAATGGTATATTTTTATGTTGATGCTTGACTGTTTGCAGGTTCCCGACTGATGTGCTCTATGTTTCCGACACACACATTCTAAAAATTATTTTGGCTGTCATGAGTTCCAACCTCATAATTTGGGGGGAATTTTGTTACACATTATTTTGGTCATCTTAGTGATCCATTGAAAACATGTGTTCATGTTCCCAAAAAGATTCTTTCTTCATGAAGAGAGTGATTGGATTTATCTTCTGAAAAACTCTATTAAGGAAGGTCATTGTAGGCTGCACCATAAGCAGGATGCGACAATGCCTGATCATCGCACTCTGCCCTAAGACTATTTTGTGATGTCTCTGCAGGATGCTCTATAGCTGGGGTGCGACGATGTCAAAAGGCTTAGAAAAGGTCAAATTTCATGAAAGTTTTAGAAGGGGATCTTCTAGAAGATGAGGTGGCATCCATATGGTTGGGATCCTACTCACTTCTCTGATTTGTTGGGATCATCCTAATCTCTTCAACCATATCTCTCCCCCTTATATAAGGAATGACTTCTCATGAAAAAGAGAAGGTTGATAGAAGCAATATTATTATTGAATAGGCTAAGAATTGGATGAGGAATTCTACTTCAGTTCATACTTGAGGGCTCCATTTCAGTTTATCAAGTCATAGTGGATCTTTTTCATTCAAGGTTGGAGCAAGTGTGTGTTGAAGAAAAGTGTCATCGGAAGGGGACCTTGCAACATCAAGGCTTTAGTCGTAATCTCCACTTTCATTACTATATAATACAATGATATGTTTCTTTCCCCTAAAACTCATGTCATTTTATTGTATGATTCCTTGATCACATACATAGGTTCTCGTTGAGTATATTATTGCTTTCACTTTGGTTGGCTTGTGTTCCCTTGCAGATCTAATATCACATGAGCACTGGAGTGGAGCTAGAACAACAACGAAAAGAGGAAGCGATATTTAAACGGTATGTTTCCCATCTCTTGTTAAATAGTAAACTCAATTATTAGAGCTTAGGGAAAGCATCATGTTCTATTTTGTTTTGTTCTAGATCTAGGTGGATCTAGGGAGATCTGTTTATGTCCACATTTATCGATAATTCCCATAAAAATCATAGTGAGACACTATCAGATGTCTTTCATAAGTACCCTACTTACGACAAATAAATGTACTCCATTGTGCAAGCATACTGCCAATGGAAGAATTACATGCTCGGGAAGGAGACAATCATCAACACTGATCATAATCCACTACAGTTCATGTAGACACAAGGTAAATTGAAGAATGACCACCATCAAAAGTGGTCCACATATTTGCAGCAGTTACACCTCAACATCAAGTATAAAACATGAAGTACCAACCAAGTCGTTGATTTCCTTAGTTGACCTCCATTCACGATACTCACCATAGTGCTAGATGCTTGCAACCACGAGACCTCTGTATGGACCCACCTCTATGAGACAGATCCTGAATTTGCCAACAACTACCAGATGTTGGGTGCAAACACAACTGTCACTAATCTCTATGTTCCATCAAGCATGCGAGAAAAGATGATTTGGGAAGCCCACTATAGTCAAGTGGTAGGACACTTCGGCGTGAAAAATATAATGGAATTACTGCAACAACATTTCTACTGGACGAAACTTCGACATGATGTTAGCAAGTATATCCGGTCCTGCACTACCTGTGCTATTGCAAAATCAAACACTAATAAACAAGGCCTATACACTCCTATGACTACTCCTGACATGCCCTGGGAATCCATCTAAATGGACTACATGTCAGGCCTTCCATCCACCAAGTGGGGAAATGAACGTGTCTTTGTGGTTGTTGATCCCTTTTCCAAAATGGAGATTCTAGCCACCTGCAAGAAGAGCATAATAGTGGAGACCATTACCAAGATATTCTTTGAATGAGTGTGGGTACACTTTGGGATCCCACAAACCATTCTCTCAGATCAAGACAATCAATTCCTCAACACATTCTGGTCGAGCCTCTAGTCACCGCTGGACACCAAGATCACAAAATCCACTGCCTTCTACCCCTAGACGGATGGCCAAACCGAGGTTGTCAACCAGATGATCGTGCACATGCCGTGCATGTACAATTCCAAGCACCCCCACACCTAGGATGAGAGTCTTCCCTATGTTGAACATAGATACAACAGATCCATACATAGGTCAATCGATCACAACCCCTTTTAGGTGGAGTTGAGATTTCAACCATTGGGTCCCATGGATGTTGCACTACCCCTTTGTGGCCACCCAGGAAGACTTGTCGCATGCTCCAACTAAAGATGACAAAGCCACCCAGTTCATTGAGTAGATCCAACACATCTACCAACAGCTTCAGGATATTTTACAGAATTCCAATGCCATGTACAAGAAACGCCATGATCAACACCGGGTGCCACACCAGTTTCAGGTGGGCGACAAAGTTTGGTTGCACTTGGAGAAAGAACGCCTGACAAGGCCTCATTAGAAGCTTCATCCACTCTGATATGGAACTTACACCATCACCAAGGCTATGGGTGACAATATGTTTGAGCTCAACATTCCTCCCTTCCTTGGCTTGCACCCAGTATTCAATGTGGACCGCCTTCGACCCTATTTTCCACCATTATTGGACACCTCAGAGATATAATAATAGTTGACAACAATAAAGATCAACCTTGAATACATGGAACATGCATCCACTAATGGAATCATGGACACATAGGTCAAGGGAACTTGTCAATAGAGGATCCAACTTTATTGGGTTGTCAAATCAGGGTAGCTCCTACACCAAGGCAAGTGGCTCACCTGGGGCCAAATTCAACATAAATTTCTTCATATGATGGGGGATCTCAATGCAATGGATACCATTGCTTCCTAATGGGGGAGAATTGATCCAAGAGGATTTTGGTGGCCACCCACCTAGTCCAACTGGCTCAAAACTGTCTTTTGGCAATTTACTATTTTTAGCAGTTTTTTGGGTCCCGAATTTTCGGGGCCATTTTGAGGGCATAAACATATTTTTTTCATGATCGATCACCTCAATGACAGCATAAGGATTTTATTGATCCCCCAAAATGAATCTCCTCATTGATACCTTTCCAACGAGCTATCATGCGCCCTAAACAAAGATCATATGCAAAAGTTACAACCCTGGGAAGTTGTTGTACTAACTTACCCCAATGGGGTGCGCATGAATTTTGGCACTTTATCTCCTAGGGTTAGGTTTTTGGATGTCTGGGGTTTTGGAATTCATTTTTATTGTAAAAAATCCTTTAGATCCTCATTGTACTCATATTCTTGCGAATGAGCATAGCCATCACATCTCTTCTTAGAGATAAGATACAAAAATTCTAGCAAGCTTGTTTCAGTCTACATTTTACAGTTTTCAACATATTTCTTATTTAATAGAAGTCAAGTTTCACTATATTGCTATTATTTTTCACTATGTCTATGTGTTAATATTATAAAAATGTGGTTTCATTTCATCCCTCTCATAAATCCGGATCAATTGTAAGCATGATAAACAAATAGCGTCTGTTGTTTATGCAATTTGCAAATCTCTATGTTCAGTTCAATCGAAATAGGTATACCTAGAATTGAAACAATCAAGGTTGGAGAGTCAAGTGTGACAGGAAAAGGTGATGCAACTATCCATGTGCAATAGGAGCATTTGGGAAGGTATGTATATAAAAATGTAGATTTTTCATTTGGGAAAGAAATATATTGACACTGTTTTACATATTGCTTATTTTTCTTCGATTTCTATGCCATGATGCAACTATACAACTTGGCCTATTGTCTCAATAGCGGACTTGAACAATCGTGGAACTAGAGAGGTATTCATTGGACACATGATGGTTGTTTACAACACATATTTAGATAAAGCCAATAGATCGTGCAAAATATTGTGTGTTGACATGACATATGGAAATGGAATGATGAAAGTTACATTTATTGTTCCTTCACACCTCATTGAAAGACATGAGAAAAATATTTTTCCCAGAGTTGGAATATCTATTATGAATTTCAAAATTATACCAAAATGTGGCTATGACCGTGGTGATTGCAATCATGTTATATTGATACTTGAATCAAGGGTCGTTGATAAAATGTTTCCAAACTAAAAAGAATACAATTTCATACCAGACACAACATTCAAGAAATTTTCAAATAATACATAGATGTATCCAATCAAAACTATTCAAACTGTCGTCACCCTCACTAGAAAAGTTGGATCACAATACAATTTGCATATAAAATATGGGAACACAGAAGATGAAAAAACAACGATATGATTTTCCATTGTCAATTGCTTATCATTTATATGCTAATATATCTTAGGTGAAGCTATATGACAATTACAATCTTTTATGTATCAGTTGCAGCTGTTCGAGACATATGGACATTTCTTTGCTTCACTAGAACAACAATTACAAACATGGAAATTTCCCATTTTTCTATTTAAAAATATAACAAAGAGGAGGGATGCAAAATAAAAGGTGTTCTACACAACACAACACAATCGCCATTTATAACAGAACTCACAACATAAGCAGTGAAAGATCTAAAAAAACTAACGAGCTCGACAAACATCGTAAGTATACATTGGCAACTATATCTACAAATATCATGTACAATATTATTTGAATCTCTCTCTCTCTCTCTCTCTCTATATATATATATATATATATATAACCTAAATTATTAAGATCTGTACTGTATAAATAGGTCAAAGGTACAATGATAACAACAATTGCATATTCAACTCCATTTGAATGTGTCTGTGCAATTTGTAACTCCTGCAGGAGCATCTACTTTGATAAAGAATGCAATGTTTAACTATTTAAGATGTAATCAGAAATGCCCTTTTATATATAATCATTTCTTAAGCATTTTTATACATGCAATGGACAACAATAATGTGCAATGCACCACCAAGGAACCTATAATACACGAGCTACTTCCCGGCTTGATAGAAATAAAATATAAAATATATTTGTGAATGAAACCAAAAATTGTTTATATGCTGCACGATTTTCGAGTGCATGGAAAGTTTACATTAAATGAAGACAATGTGGTACTGCATATGGGATAGGAATTGAATGAAGACAGTGCCATCATGCATGTGCAATCATTTCTATCTATTATTTTTTTATTTCTTTGTACAAATACTATAGCTATAATTTAGTTATTTTTTTTATATTGACCTAAATGTTTATGCGTATTAACATATACATTGTATATACATATTTACTGTATAATTATTAAATACCAACAATAACATGTGCAATGTATGTACATTTTGAGTCCAAAGTATTTATTGGACATTGTTTGCATTGCACTGTTGTTGTGTTGCAATTTTGCAATTCACTAGTGTCAAAATTTTAATGAACATTGGACTAAATGTTTATATATTACTGGTCATGTTACAATGCAATATTGATATATTGTTACTACAACTAGATTGCAATTGAAACACATTTTGTGATTTGATGCTTCCATAATTTTCGTTGGCATGGAATTTGTAGAATAAATATGATATATTTAACAAATTTGATGTTGTTTGAAAACACAATATGCATCTCTACTGATAGTGTCAAAATTACTGCTAGAAACAATTTTTCACTGTCGTTAAACAACAAATCACAAGCACATCTGTTTTTCTTTTAGATATTGATATACACTTGTATATTTCCTTGATTGTTTAAATAGAGTTTTCAACATTTTCATTTAATGCAAATAAGGATAGAATATATAATAAATATTTTGGATAAAAAATGAACTTATTCATTTTGATGCTTGTTTATGGATTATGGCGTGACATGAAATCATCAATATACTTACTATTGATTTAAGCAAGTTGATTTGAATGAATTTTATTCCTATCATAATCATATGGAATTTAAATAAAAAACAAAAAATCTAGTGAATTTGTTTGGCATATGTCCATAATCATATGGAATTTAAATAGAAAACAAAAAATCTAATGAATTGCATAGGTTTTGACTAAAATTTATACATGTCCACAAGTTTCCTGCTTTGGTTCCATGATTGCAAATTTGGAAAAAACTATACAAGTGTTCAATGCAATTTTTCCCAGTTCTTATTTCTTAAGACAACATTTTATTTTCTAAATTATTTTTCCCATAGACTTTGGCCAAACCATTGAACTACTAATGCATTGCAAACCATTGAACTCCAAATAAGATAACTACCATCATTGATTGTTTTTCCAGGGTATCTATTTCATGGATTTGCAAACAAAAAAAAGTTAACACAATGTCCCTGGTAGGATTTAAAAATAGAAAATTTATATTGCTATGCATGACTCCATTAACTTGTATGCAATGACCAATCAAATAGAATTGAAAAAAACTAGCAACTACAATAACTTTTCTTGGTCCGCGTTATGATGAATCCTAAATTTACATATACATGTAATCAATTAAAATTTGAGGGTAGTAGACTCCAGGTTTCAACCTGACTAAAGGAAACCCTAAACCAAGGAGTCATGTGACTGATAAAGGAAACCTGTTGACTTGGTATTGTAGCCTCCACTGAAACCCTACTCCTTTTGTTCTTTGAGTTGGAATATTCGACTTGTTTCCTTCCTCGACCAAGACGTTGACAGATCTATTATCGACTGGTGTGCGCTGCTTATCGACTTGATATTTTGTTCAAACATCAAGAAAGTTAGACCTGACTTGGTTTCCACTGAAACCCTTGACTTACTGAACCAATGAGCTCGACTCAACTCGTCGAAGTGAAGAAATACGATCTGCTCATCGAAGTGAAGAATTTGGTGCTGGATTTTTCCACAGTTCGACTTGACCTGGGTGCACCTCTCTAACCACCTTTTGTCCACTCGACTAGAAAGGATTCTCGGTCAACTTGACGCAGAGATCCGACGTGAAGGGATCCGACGGACTTGGTTTTGACCAAGTGAAGTTTTCTCGACCTTCCCCTTGTACGAGAACGTGGTTGGACTGGACGCCAATCAGAGGTACACCCAACTGAGTTCTCGACCTGCATGTGCATGGATACCCTAATATAACTACTCATCACACAAACTGTCTGGCCTTTTATATTGTATGCCTTTTGTTTTGTGGTGTTCCTCCACCACAAAACAAGAAAATACCTCGCTGACTCGTGAGGTTTCCCACTTCCAGGCCTTTGTTAATGAGATTTGTGAAGAAGTTGCTCTTCTTCTAGAAGACAATAATCGTGTGATGAATATTAAACATTGAAGGAAGATTATGATGCCATATTGCTGCAACTGATTGAGAAGGTTGAAACTCTTTAGAGCTTGTAGACTATTAAACAGAGTATTGAGACAACTCTTGAGAAGAAGATTAATGTTGTTGAGCTTCGAGACTCACCTGTTTCTTCTTCCACCCTTGCTGCTAGTCTAGTTGTTTGTGATAAGAATATTGATGTTGTTGAGCTTCCAAGCTCACCCATTTATTCTCCACCCTGTACTTCTGTTTATAAGAAATATATTGTCAATTTATGCTTTGAAACTGATCATGTGTTGCTTCACCTAGCTTTGAAAAACACACTACATATATAGGATCTCGACTGCTTAGCAAGATGGGATATACTCGAGGAGGACTTGGAAAAAATGGACAGGGTATTGTTGCTTCTATTATGCATGAGATGCTTCCACCAAGAACATGTCTTGGATATGATGTTGTTGTTTCCTACACCTTCCCTTGCTGCAAACATGGAATTTTTTATCATTGCAGGTGAATTTTTGTTTCAACTTACTATTTTCCATCGATTAGTGTGTTTCGACGAAGTGTTTTTGATTCTTTGACACCTCAATAGTGTTTAAAGGGGGGAGTAATTGAAGTTGATGATGTGTAAACCCAACTGATGTGCTTGGATTTTCTGAGACTGACTGAACCATGTTCGAATATATTGTTGGGAGTTGTACTTATACTCATTGCACCTGTTATAGATACTGTTGGATTGTAAGAGATTGATTATATTGGTGCATTCTTGTTTAGTCGACTCACCGACTGGTTGGTGTTGTTTTGTTGTCTAGTTGGTTGGATGACTGGGACTGTGTTTTGACAATATATTTTGCAACTCATTTTGCAATAGATGACTGCTCTTTCTCATTGATCTATGTCAATGGTGATCATACTTCCTTAGGAGTGTTGTTTTACCATCTTATGATCAACTTTTGTAGTAAAAAAAAATTTAGCGGGGAATGTCACAAGATTTTCTTTCCTCCAAGATGAGTTTACAGGGGGGTATTGGAACATGTGGATCCTTTGTAACCTCACCTTGTCGGATTACTTGGGTTGACCAAGTCTTTGGGTTGATGGTCAACTAAACCCTCGAATGGCCATGTCCACTTATGGATTCTCGATCCATGTTTTATGGATAGGTGTAATCGCCTTCACTTGAGTTTTTTGAGTTTGGTCCATGACCAAACCTATTTATATAAGATCATTCTGATTGGTTTATCATCATCAGATTATCATCTCATATTTTCATATCATCTCAAGATATATTCTCTTGCTCTTTGAGTGACTTGTGCTTAAGTCCTACTGTTTCTTTCGACACCACTGATTTCTCTTGGATCCATTATCCTTTGTGTTCAATCCATGTCCCAACATCAGAAGTGCAGAAGTGTAAGAGTGTGGGACTACAATGCAATCACTTATTTGATTTATCTGCACAGTTCTTGAAAAATAGAATAAGTCTCCTCTTTGCAGGAATACACATCTATGGAATACAAGAAGGTTGAAGATATAACTGTAGAAAATGAAAACGTTCATATGCATATTCTACACATAGAAGTTGGAAATAGAATGGAATATTGCATGTTTTTGTGAAATATACATAGACTACACTAGTGTTGAAGATATGAATGTATGCACTACAAAGATATGGTCATTTAAAAAGTCTGCCTAAAATGTGGCAAATTGCAAGTAAAAACACATCTAATTTGGATATTTTATAAAGAAAGGAATCTTTTTTGGTCATAATAGTTCATGTACTAGTTATTGCGGTGAAAAATTCTAAATGTAAATCTTGTGTCAAATTTTTCTGGGAACCCATTATCCTTTTAGAATTCCGTAGTCAAAATCCTTTTTACTTAGCCATTTTTGATGTTGTGCGAAGCCCCTTGCTGTGACCATATCTCGTCATTCCACCTACTTATATCTTTGGGACATCGACACTTTGCACCGGTGTATGCTCCGCATAGCCACTACTTGTTCTAATTCTATTTTCAAGTCTTGTGTAGACTACTTATAACAGTGATTGTTTGACAATCCTGTACTTCCACACTTTGCATTCATAATGGTTCCGCGTGTGAATTTATCGTAACACACCTAATTTGCATTATAAGGGACTGATTTATTGTAGGTTGATGTGATTGAATTTTCTAGGAAATGGAGGTTATTCAGGATAAGTGGCAAGTGAATGTTGAGATTTCTTATTTCCTGGTTAACACTTTCTTTTTATCGTTACTTGTATTTCATTTCTAATTCAGACGTGGAAAGGAAATTTTATTAATTAAGCCCAATGCAATTTTTTATAAATTCATTCAACCTCTATAATGTACTATTCATAGGTTTCATGTATATAAAAGTCAATTGAAAAAATAAGAGGTATAGTAGATAAGAAAAGAAACCACTAGTTTTTTCCACATAACATATGGACAACATCGTCCAACAACAATATTGCTTAAGGTACAATTTGAAGGATGTCCATAGGCAAAACCTCTTGAAAACTTTGAACAATATGAGATGGAAATCTACTTTTTCTAGATTGTTAAATGACAAATCCTATCAATTGATAACTAGTATTAAAACTATAAATATCAATGATGAAGTGCACACATGCAAAATACATGGCTAGAAGAGAATCGTGTACACAACACAAAGCACTATACAAATCCTCAATAATCACTACATTGAAAATTCCTTTTGATAACAAAATTTTTGAAGCAAATTCCATTGCCACAAGAATTTTATATAGCATTTGTAGAGGCATGATAGTTAACAAGAAAGAGCATCTCACCTAGTCTGAGGATTCTACACTTTTTATTTGCAATCTTTCGACACTAAGGATTCTAACAAGAAACCTAATCTTCACAATGATCGAGTCACTTATGGTACCTATATTTTCTTGGATTTGTGAAAAGATGGAGCCTATTTAGCAATTGTGTGAAGTAAATGTCATGGATTTTTATGAGCTATCCAATGCCTTCTATTAATAATTCATGTATCCGGTAACTATGTCAGGTGTGAAAAGGAAATTTTAGTAAATATGCCCAATGCACTTGGCCTTAAAGAAATTGGGCCTTCATAATGTGATATTCATAAAATTCATGTATATCAAAGTGAATTTAAAGAAACACATGTATAACAAATACAATCTACAGAAGGTTGATGGACAAACTTGCTTGCTAAACTTAAAGAATATGACATGGACATTAACTTCGTATAAGCTATCAGGTGACACGAACTGTAAATTGATGACTGGTATTGAATCTATAGATAGCTACCATGCAAACCATGTACTAAGTCAAGATGTAACCACATCCCAAAAAATTCATCATTAAAGGCATCTTTACTTAGCGATTTTCCACCTTGCGCTGATTCTTTTGATACCATCTTATCTTTTCATATGGCACACACATATGTTCCACAATTCACGACATCTGCACATATAATAATTTTACATCACCGATTCTAACAAGCCACACAATCTGCATAAAAATTGAAGATTTTATCACATGTTGATTTGGTGCGACTTATGAAAAAAGAGCATCAATCAAGAATAATGCAGAGTAAATGTCTGGTTGTTCTATGAGCTATTCAATGGTTTCTTATTATGATTACATATATTCCAAATATAGTTCATATGTGTCGAAAGGAAATCCTAGTAAATATGCATCATCCAGTTCTTTAAATAAAATGGACCTCGATAATCTATTATTCATGACATTCCCCTATGATAGGTTGATTTAAAAAATAGTCATATGGAAAATATAAGAAGAACCCATCCATTTTTCCATGATACTATGAATTCACTAGCTAGTGACACCAATAATTTCCACTATTCTACCTCCCACAAGTGGTTCTTGAACAAGAGTGTAGAAGAAAATAAAAGGAACAAAATTTGGACGACAGGGCTTGTCAATGTTGGTTGTGTACTTGAGGCTTTTGACTACAAGGAACTCATATCTTGGTGTGCTTGAAGGTTTGATTTTAGGACAATAATTATTAAGGTCACAAAAAATGAAAGAATTCAATGTTTCTTACTCCCAAGGTGTTAAAAAAATGCTTCATATTCCTACTGCAAATAAACCTCTTAAGGTTGTTGAAGCAGACACGTTCCTAGCATCTTAGGTGGGAAGTTCCAATATATTGAGAGAATGTTGACCGACCTTTCAACAATTGACATAAATTTTCTACAAGAGCCATACCGGGACTTTGCATGGCTATTCATGCATGTAGCTAGGTTCCATTTGACTTCACAGATACCCATTTCAACATTTTATGCACTCTACTTTACCTTCTAGAGGGATGTTATGTTTGACTGGGCACACACGATATCATATGAACTTTGTTTTCAATTGAGCATTTACTTAAGTGTGTAAAATTTTTGTATGGATGCATATCTGGTGTTCACAATTGTTTATTGCAATGTCTTTTATGTTCTCCTTGTTAAAGAAAATGTAAATATAAATAATGAACGAGTCCAATTATGGAACCCCATGCTATCCAAACATAAAACATGATTCAATTTTTATATTGTTCAATATAATTTTGTTAAATAGTTCAAACACATGTTGGTTGGGGAAGATCCCATGATAATAACTTAGGAGGTTGAAGAATTTCTCCATGGAAAGGGAATTTTCATTCATGATGAAAACCATACATAAATTCGGTTGTATGGTTTCCAAGAAAATCCCCTTCTACTCCCTGTGTTTGTCTACAATAGATAATTTTTACATGGAAGTATTCCGGTAGTATAAAAACAGGTGCATTATATTTGACAATGAAAGAAAAAGAGAATCATTACATTGCCTTTTTGAGTTAATAACACAACAGTCATGAATCTAGTCCATCTAAAAGAAGTCTCAGAAGCACTTAGTCCATTTAATCTAAAATAAGCATAGAATATAGGATTTTTTGACCCCCAGGGTCCATACTCACAATAGTTAAAATCCGTAAGAAACAATAATCTATTCACAATATTTGATGAGGAAACATGTGACAATCCTTGCACAAAAAAGGACATCAATGGATGTAGTGAGGATTTACCAAAAAGATAATCTCAAATATGAAAAAGAAAAGCAAAGAAAGACAAAGGGGGGAAAGCTACCAATTTTCAATCTTCCTCTAATCCCTAAGCATGTAAGAGCTCCTCCTTTAGGAAAGTAACACAACAAAAGAATATAAAAAGAGAAGAGAGTAATGATGTGTGTGTTGGAGGCAATGGTGGAGAGAAATCATGCCATGTCAACCTTGAACATGCACATACAGTCTCACACAAAAAATGAAATGAATCCCAAACACAGAAAATTCGCAAGATCCAAAAATTCCAAGAAGTGCAGGACATGTGGATGATATTGCAAATCAATAGTGCAAAGCTACCTGACTGGGTAGCCCAAAGAATTACATAAATCCAACAGATTACATAGGATCTCACAAGAGAAGAATCAATGTTGTTTGAGAAATAGTCATTGACGCTTGCAATGCACCTAGACTTAAACCTATTGGGCTATGCCACACATAAACTCTTGTATAACTTTATAAATTTTAACATCCCTAGATCACCGAGGCCTGGGACATGTCATGTCACTAGAAAGAGTAATTTAATTTGTATATATATATATATAACTTAAGCATACAACACATATTCTGTAGATAGACAAATTCATGCGAAAATAACGGTAAAGTACACATGCAACATACACAAGAAAAACCCATAAACATAAACACATGTATAAACACACAACATGTCAATTGATACAAAATTGATACTTGTCTTTTATATAATACCACCAAGTGCGTGTAGACCTTCCAGGATACTCCCAAAATTAGACCATGCTACTCATAACTCTCAGCAATGGGTCACCCTCGAGCTGGGACTAAAATCCACCTGGGTAAAGGGATTTCTAGCCAGGATGAAGCTTCACAGACAACATGAGGGATTTCTTCCTAGGTGAAAACTCAAACTAACAACCTATAGTATCTCATTCCCCACATTCCTATCCCACCCTAGGAAGTGTGTCCCTTCTCTGCTCAACAGTCCTTCAACTGCCCCACTTCCTTTCCAGGGCTTCAACAATAGGATGAACATGAAGTCTCGGAGCATTGTAACTACAGTTGGGCTCCCTCAGGAAATCAATTCCCAACAATTCTCTCACCTGGAGAGAGTTTCTCATAGGCCTGACAACCTACCTATTCAATCCCATGATCATGGAAACTTGCTTCTTCAATCCATCTTTCTAGTCAACCTGGTATAGGCCCAGGTGAAGGCAGCAACAGAAAACGGGTATGGAGCATTTGATGGAAAAAACTATTCTCGGGCTAGGAATGGAGATGGAAACAACAAAAATTAGTTAAGGAATAGTATTGGCTTAGGTATGGTACAGTACTGGCTCAGTTATAGTATGGGTACGCTACCCATGACAGTGAGGTACTGCGTACAATTTCTAGGTTTCATAGGTTGAATGATGGAGGCCTCCCAATTGAACAATGGAAGACTGGTGAATCGTGAAAATGCGAGGGTGATTGGGGAGAATCATACCCAATGAACTAATTTTCCACACATATAACTGCATGTGCCTTGATTGACACATGGCCCTCAAGGAGATCATTCCTTTCCACTTGTATATCATTCCCCTTTTACTTAAGAACTTAGGATAAATCTAAGATTTATCCTTGCCTTAGTCTTTAGGAATAATAATATAATATTCCCTTAGAGATAAGCCCTCTAGCTTATCCCCTTTCCTAGGCTCTTAATCCCCACCCCCTTTTTCCCTTTCTAGTGGAGTTTAGTCCCCCATACTCTTTTATCGTGGCTGGTCTACATGCAACAATGTATTATATTAATGATATGAGTGTTTACATATACAAAAATATGCTCACTGACCTTTAACATCTAGGATCTCTGGCCTAATCATCACATAAGCCTCCTGGCTTACAATCACCTGACTCACTAGCCTATAAAACCTATTTATAATTCAACTGGGGTTCAGTCTTCAGGTATTACATTACCCTCCCCTTATTTATTCACTTTCCTCAGTGCATCTTATTTACATATTACCATCACAATTTTCAAAAATATCAAAAAATATGCTGGTATTCTGCGCACATAACATCTTCATGCTCCCAAGTTGCTTCCTCGGGACCATACCAAGTCCATTGGACCTTTACTATCTCTATGGATTGATTCTGAATCTACTTGATCTTTTGGTCCAGTATGAAAACTAGATGCACTTGAAAAGTGCCTTCTTGCTCAGCTTGAATCACATTCCAGTCAATAACGTGATTAACAGCAGGTACATACTTTTTGAGAAATGTTACATGAAATACATTATGAATAGACATTGATGCAAGTAATGAAAGCATATATGTTATAGGCCCAATCCTCTCCAGGATTTCAAATGGCCCATAATAACGAGCTGCCAACTTTGAACAATTTCCCAACTTCAAGGAACTTCTGTTGGCCTTCACTTTCAAGAATACATGATCACACACTTTAAATTCCATGTGAATTCTACCCTTATCAACATAGTTTTTTTTCTTGTCCCAAGAAACCTTTAAATTATGCTTTATTTTTGACATCTACTTTTTCATTTCCCTAAGTAAATCGGGTCCAACCACTTCTCTATCTACTGGGATGTCCCAACTTACAGGTATGTTGTAACTTCTGCCATAACGTGCCTCAAATGGGCTCATCTTTAGGGATGCTTGGTACCCATTTTTATAAGAAAAATCTACCAAGTGTAGGTAGTATTCCCATTTTGATAGTTTATCCATCACATACGTCCTCAACATATACTCAATCACTTGATTCACCCTCTCTTTTTTCCCATCAGATTATGGATGATAAGTTGTGCTAAAATTAAAATTTGTTCCAAATCCTTTGAATAATCCTTTACAGGAATTCGATGTGAATTTTGGATCTCTGTCAGACACAATTGTCTTGGTTATACCATTCAATTGATCAATTTACCTCATATAAATATCATCATCATTAGTTTCCGTGTGAGTGAGCTTCATTGGAATAAAATGGGCAGCTTTGTTAAGCTTGTCCACTACTACCATGATAGAATCATGATGCTTGCTTGTTCTAGGAAGTTCGGTGATGAATTCCATTATTACCACTTCCCATTTCCACTCAGGAATGGGTAATGGTTGCAACAACCCAACTGGGTGTCTATGCTCATCCTTGACCTTTTGACACTCCAAACATTTGACAATGTACTCATCAACTTCTTTCTTCATGCATGGCCAATAATATTGGCTCTTGATAGATGCAATAGTTTTCTGATACCTTGGGTGTCCAACATAAGGTACGTTATGCATTTCTCTCAATATCAGATTTTTCAATTCTTGGGAATTGGGTACATGAATTCTTCTTCTGTACATGAGAATTTCATCATTTCCTAGCCAATAATCCCCAATTTTCTGCTGCAAAATACCTTGCTGAAATTTTTCCATTAATTCCATGTATTGAAAATCTAATTTTGCAGCCTCTAAGATCCTGTCTTTAAAATGGGATTGGTACATGCTAATGACTATAGAATGCAACTCATACTCTCTTATATTGAGTGCATCAACCACCTTGGTCTCTTTCCCTTTGATATGCTTTATATCAAAGTCATATTCACTGAGAAATTCCAACCACCTGCTCTGCCTGACATTTAGAGTTGGTTGTCCGAATAAATATTTCAGACCATGATGGTTTGTCCTTAACTCAAACATTTTCCCCATAAGGTAGTGTCTCAAATTCTTCAAGACATGCATTATGGCCACCAACTCCAAATCATGAGTGGCATAATTCCTTTCATGCTCCTTCAACTTCCTTGATTCATAAAATACAACAAACCCATTTTCACTGAGGACTCCACCAAATTCTTCTTTACATGCATCTGTGCATACAATGGAGTCTTCATTTGGATCAACAATCCTTAGTATTGGAGCACTGGTTAATAATTTCTTCAAGTGTTGGAAACTCTTTTCACACTCTAATGTCCAATGAAACTTCACTCCCTTCTTTTGCAAGGAAGTGATCGGGTGTGCAATCTTTGAGAATTCTACAATAAATATTTTGTAGTAGCCTATAAGGCCCATGAAGGATATGAATTTTGTCACATTCTTAGGTGTTGACCATCCTCTAATGGCCTCAATATTTTCAGGGTCCACTTCTATCCCTTCATCAGATATGATATTCCTTAAATAATGAATTTGGTTCTAATAAAATGAGCACTTGCTCAGTTTTGAATACAACTAATACTCCCTTAATACTTGTAATACAATGTTCAAGTGTTTATCATTCTCTTGTTCCAACTTGGAATATATAAGAATCTCATCCAAAAAGGAAATGACAAACTTATTTAAGTATTTTCTAAAAATACCATTCATTAAACACATGAAGACAACTGGTGCATTTGATAACCCAAATGGAATCATTGTGAACTCATAATGACCATACCTTGTTCATAAAAAAATCTTGTTGATGTCTTCTTATTTAATTCTTACTTGATGATAACCTGATCTGAGATCAATCTTTGAGAATATTTTTTCATACTTCAATTGAACAAAGAGGTCATTGATCCTTGGAAAATGATACTTATTCTTCATAGTTACCTTGTTCAACTATTTGAAGTCCATGCAGAGTCTCAAAGTTCCATCCTTTTTCTTCACAAATAAAACTAGGGCACTCCAAGGTGACAAACTTGGGCATATATACCCCTTCTTCAGAAGATCTTCAAGCTACATTTGAAACTCCTTCATTTCTAGTGTACTCATCCTATAAGGTGTCTTGGATACTAGAGCTACTCCAAGCAACATATTTATAGAGAAATCAGTTTCTCTCTTAGGGGGTAATCCTGGTATTATTTAAACACATATTCAAACTCTTTTAGGACTACATAATATTCAATATTTGACACCTTATCCTTAGGTGTCTCTTCCATATGAGCTACAAATATTTGACACCATTTCCTGTAAATTTTCTTCATTTTCATTATTGAGATTTCTTTGATAGTTATTTCCATGGGAATTCCTCGTACTTTCCTTGGTTTCCCTTCCCCATCCAAGAAAGTAAATTCGTTGTTATGATAGTCTAGGATAACATGGTGTTGGTCCAACCAATCCATCCCAATTAGATAGTCATAGGAACCTAAAGGAAATATTTTCAAATCTTCCCTGGTGTTCAGTCCATTCGTGTCCATAGGACATGACTTAACCATCTCATTAAATTTTCTTTTGGCTTTGGTAGCCAACTGCACCAACCAATATTTTCCATTCTTTCTCTTTGGAAAATGCAATCTTTCCACCATCTTAGGATATATATAACTATCACTAGATCCTGAATCAATTAAAACAACAATGGTTTGGTTGTTGATCATACCTTCCACTTCAATAATATGTGACTGAAACTTTGCTTGCTTGTTGTGCAGGGATGCATAGATCCTAGGTACATTTATGCCCATGTCCTCCATTATTTCATCATTTTGCACATTGTGAAAATCTCTCAATAATATCTATACTTATGATATCTATTACAACCCCAACATTGAATAGGTGGTTGCCTTGGCCTTTTCCCCCCATGTCTCAATCGTTATGGGCTCTCTAGAAGTTGGTTTTCCCTGAGGACTATTTATGAAGAATGGTGGCTTAATCCCCTTCTTCCTCTCTTCCACCTTGAAATTCTTCTTATCTTTCCAAGATTTGTGGAAGGTTGGATTTCCTTTACACTGATCATATAGGAATTTAGCTCTCCTTATGGTATCTTCCAAATTTTTGGTATCATCATATTGTATCTTGTCACTTAGGAAGGATTCCAGCCCACTCAAATACCTCTAAATCTTAATTGTATTATCCTTGATGAAGGAGACATACTTTAACAGTTATAAAAACCTTGTTTCATATTCATCTATGGTCATACTTCCAAGATTGAGTTCAAATAAATCCTTCATTTTCTTGTCATAATATCTTTGGTCAAGTATTTATTTTGAAAATACTTCTTGAATTATTTCCAAGTAACATTTTTCTCTTTAATGTGCTACACTTGCACAAGTTGGTCCCGCCACATGGATGCCTTTCCCTTGAGTTGATAGATATCAATTCTTCCTTCTGCATGTGAATAATAATTATGTAATGGAAAATACTTTCTCATGCCTAGCAACCGTGTCTCTACATATTAATCCTTCTTGTGCTCACCATCAAATGTAGGAGGTTTTATTTTGTTCATTTCTCCTCGTAGCTCATCCACCCCAGACCTGTTCTGATTTTTCCCGATAGGTGATGGACTTGACTAGTTGTGTTCTCTCCTATTGGATTTACTTGGGGAGTGATATTAATGTTTTCTAACACTTGTTCTTCCTTTATCATCAGGAGACCCGTGAATTCCTATTTTTTACTACATTAACTTTATGTTGAAGTCCTCCTACTGCTCCTTGGATTTCATAATATTTTCATTATCAACTTTATGAACTTGGACATCTTTTTGCAAATTTTTAATTATCTTTGGAAAGTTCATGCTTTATTACTTTTCTTCTCCATGTTCAATTGAGTTTGTTCCTTCAATACCCATATGGACATCCATCCCTCAGATCTCATCTTCTTGGTTGTAAGCCCCCTGCGTCTCTTCCATACCTTTGCACTCTGTGACGATCCTCTTATAATCTAGCAGTTGTTAACTCTGTAAAAATGTGCAGCCGACATAATGATACGGATTTAGGAGTGAAACGAGCTGACTACCAGACTGAATACAATAAACACAGAGATATGAAGAACAAAGTAGATATCCAGTGAACAATATATTCTATTGAATAAATGAAATAGGCTAAAACTGTAAAACTACAGAACTAAAACACTTGCTTGAATGGTGGTAGCTATCTATGAGAAGATATGTGGCTGCTACATGCATCCATATGAGAAAAATTATTACAATGAGGCTCCAAAGGAATTTTTGATATTACTCATGAATTCTAATACCCTAGACATCCAAAAACCTAACCCTAGGAGGTGAAACACCAAAAGTCATGTGGGCCCCTATGGGTAAGTTGGTACCTCAACTTCCCCGGGTCATAACTTTTGCACACGACCTCTATTTTAGGTACATGATAGCCTGTTGGAAAGGTATTTGAGAGAAATACACATTATTCCATCAAACTCTAAATTTGTCTATAGTTTGACTATGGTGAGCTAAAAAAACACTATTTAGAGCTCCAACATGGCCCTGGAAGTACAACAAGATGTGCTGACATGAAAATATATGAAATAAGCTAGTTGGATTAGGTGAGAGGCCACAAGTATCCACCTGGAAGATGTGTAGGGATTCAGACAACCCTAGAAGTGTAGAACCCACAATTACAAAGAAGTAAAAAAAAATGTGTTGAACTAAAACAAACAAGAGGAGCCAGTTGGAATAGGTGGGTGGCCACCAATATCCACTTGAATCAATTCTCCCCCCTTAGGAAGAAATGGTATCCATTTCATTAAGTTCCCCCATCAGGTGAGGAACATTCTGTTGGATTTGGACCTGGGTGACCCACTTGCCTTGGTGTAGAAGTTCCCCTTCCTTGACAACCTGATAAAGCTAGATCCTCTGTTGGTGAGTGCCCTTGACCTGTGTGTCCACTATCTGATCAATGGATTCTTGTTCCATGCAGTCAGGGTTGAGCTCTATTGGTTGCAATTGTTCTGTTATCTTGGAGGTGTCCAATAATGGTGGAAACTATGGCTGAAGGAGGTCAACATTGGACACTGGATGTAAGCTAAGGAAGGGTGTAGTGTTGAGCTCAAAATAATTTCTACCCACAACCTTGGTGATAGTGTAAGGCCCATAGTGAAGTGGGTGGAGCTTCCAATGGGGCCCTACAAGACGCTCCTTCTACAAATGTAACCAAAATTTATCTCCAACCTTAATCTAGTGCAATTCCCTTTGTTGATCATGGAGTTGCTTGTACTTAGCATTGGATTTGTGAAAACTATCCTAGACCTGTTGGTAGATGTGATGAATCCGCTCAATGAATCTGGTGGCTTTGTCAGTCTTAGACTGAACATGGGAAGAGCCTTTCTGGGTGGTGGAAAAATGTAGTGAAACATCAATGGGACCCAAGGGTTGGAATCCCATCCCCACCTAAAATGGGCTATGGTCGGTGGAGCTATGGAGATCCCTGTTGTAATTGTGATGAACATAGGGGAGACTCTCATCCCATGTATGTGGATGCTTAGAGTTGTACATGAGCAGAATGTGCATAATCACTCAATTGACAAACTATGTTTCTCCTTCTGTTTGGGGGTGGAAAATAGTGGATTTCGTGAGCTTGGTGTCCAAAAGTGACCAGAGACTCGACCAAAATGTGTTGAGGAAGTTCTTGTTCTGGTCGGATCTGATGGTCTATGGCATCCAAAAATGGACCCACACTCGTTTGAAGAACATCTTGGAAGTATCTACCACTGTGATGGCCATCTTCGAAAACCGACAATGACCACAAATACGCAGTCATTGCCTTGCTTGGTGTACAAAAGGCCAGACATGTAATCCATTGAGATGGATTCCCAAGGATACTCGGGAGTAGGAAGAGGGGTGTATAAGACTTTCTTCTTGATTGCTAGCTTGGCAATGAGAAATGAAGTGCAATATATGATATACTTCTTGACGTTCTGTTGCAGTTTTGGCCAATAAATTTTTTTCTGAAGAATGACCACAATTTTCTCCATGCCAAAATGTCCTACTATCCGACTATAGTGGGCTTCCAAAATCATCTTTGTACACTCACTTGTAGGAACATAAAGATGGCCTATATGACATAATAGTCTATCCTGAATGTGAAAATCAGTGACAGTTGCACATGTACGCAAGAGCTGATAGCTGGTGGAAAAGTTTGGATCTTGTTGATAAAGTTGGGGCCACTCAAATGCCTTGTGTCCATAGGAGTGGAGCACAGTGGTGAGTGCAGCCATAGGAGGTTGACTAAGGAAGTCAGTGACAAGATTTGAGATCCATGTCTTATACTTGATGTTGATATGGAACTACTGTAGATAGGTGGACTACTTCTGATGGCAGTCGTTCTACAATTTCCTTGTGTCTGTATGAACTGTAGAGGCTTGTGATCAGTGTGGATGATCATATCCTTTCCCATAATGTAATGTTTCCATTGAAAACAATCTTTTAAAATGGAATACATTTCCTTGTCATAGGTGGGGTATTTCCAGACAACATCTGAGAGTGTCTCACTATGGTATGCCACCGGATGACCATGCTAAGTGAGAACTGTGCCTACAATATAGTCAGATTCATCAATCTCAATCTCGAACGATTGTTTCATATCAGGAAAGGAGAGTACTAGAGTTGAGCACAAGTGATTCTTCAGATCATTAAATGATCGTTTTTGTTCCTTCCCCCACACAAAATTTTCCCTGCCACCACCCTTGGTCACCTGGTTGAGGGCCCATGTAATATGGGGGAATCCCAACACGAACCGTCGGTAGAATTTGGCCAGTCCCAAGAAGCTCTAAAGTTTAGTTAGAGTGGTCGGGGTTGGCCAGTCATGAATGACTTGGATATTAGTTGGATCAACATGTACCCCATGCTCATCAACAATGTAGCCCAAGTATTGGACACTGTTCATGACAAAAGATCATTTTTCCAAGTTGGAATATAGCTTGTGTTTCCATAGAGTGCTCAAAACCTGCTGAATATGACACATGTGCTCCTCCCAGGTTATTCTTAAGATGAGCATGTCATCCAAATATTCTACCACAAAAGAGTTGGTGAAGGGTCTCAATACATCATCCATCAATCTCATGAAAGTGGTGGGTGCATTTGTTAAGCCAAAGGGCATGACCAACCATTCAAAGGGACCTTTTCTAGATTTTAGGGTTTTCTTCCATACATGAGTTGGTTCGATGGGAACCTGGTGGTAGCCAGACTTTAGGTCAATCTTGTTGAATAACATTTCCCCCTTGAGTTGGTCAAGAAGTTCATCAATCCTTGGAATTTGGTATCGGTTCCTGAATGTGATTTCTTTTAAGGCTCTGTAATCAATGAAGAGTCCCCAAGTCCCATCCTTCTTCTGCACCAGTACAATCGGGCTTTTGGAAGGGGAGGATATGGGTCTGATGTGCCCCTTTTGAAGAAGCTCCTGAATCTGACGCCTGATTTTTTCATTTTCCATCAACGAGCGTCGATAGATTGGTCCATTACGTAGAGGTGCACCAGGGTTAGATAAATTGGATGCTTGACTTGGTAGTGTGTCGATACCTCGATGGGTGAGGAGAAGATGTCTCTATATTCTTCCATGATCCCAACCACTTGCTTCTACTGTAAAGAGAGGATCTGTGTATAGCCCACAGATGTGGCGACAACCTTCTTCTTACTATGAGCATGGATCACAAAGAACACAAACTTTCTAGTCTGCAAAATGACCTTACTACATTGCTTAGCAGAGATTAAAGAAATAGTGGTAGGAAACACTATCTCTGGTATACTGTACAATTGTCTAACCAAATTAATAATAACACTGTGAGGTCTAGACTCATAGAAAACATGACGCTTACATAAACATGGTTTCCCTAAAAGAACATCACAAAATTCAAGGGGAGAAATATCACACAATACCTCATCTTTGAAAGGCTTGATGTTGTAGGGAAGACGACACTATTGTCTGACACATAGATCTCTTCCTTGATGAAGCCAACCGATGGTGTAGGGTTGTGGGTGTGGGCTCATCGATAGGTCCAGTCACTTGATGACCTCTACTGAGATCAAGTTCTTCTGACTTTTGCTATTGACAATGAAATGAAGGGGAGCCCCCTTTACCCACTTCTGGGAGTGAAAGAGGCGTTCCCATTCCTCTAGTTCTTCTGGTTCACTTGGCTAGAATTTGATGGTAGCGACAATGGTACTGGGTTCAACATCGATGATCTTCTTCCCTCCTTCTAGATTTGATTTGGAATCAAAATCAGCCTCTAAATCATAAGCCTTTAGCTCGGCCACAAGTGAATTCTAGGAGAAACAATCTTCAATGTTGTGCCAAGGGATTTTATGGTACTCATACCATTTTCTCATGTCATTCTTCATCTTCTCATTTCCCTTCTTGTGTTGTGGCTTAGACTGGTTTTCCTAATATTTTCCATCTTATCTTGGTCCTTTGCTATGTGGGTTGGGGTCGCCTTTTCCCTACTTCAGCCAAGAGGAGTTTGTAGATCGAAAATCTCGCCTCTTCTGCTTAAATTTCTGCTCAATCTTGACAACATATCTATAAGCTATGCATAATGAGGCAATGTACAAAAAATCCATTTCTATTTGAAGGTATCTATGTAAAAAGTCATAGTATTTGAGAACCATTTGTCTCTCAGAGTCTTTGATACCTAATTTGGTGTGTAGGGTATGGAAAATATTGGGGAAATATGGTACTGTTTGGTCCCTTTCTTGACGTAGGGTGGTCCATCGGGTGTACTGGTCCTTGTAGCCTCCAACAGGGTAGTACTATTATTTAATGGCATCCTGGAAGGAATTCCATGTAGGGGAAACCATACATATTTCATATTCCTCTCTGGCCCTTTGCTAAGAGTAAGTATCCCACCAGTCTTTGACATGGGGGACGACCTTGAGGAGTGAAAAAGTGAAAAATCGTGGATTGAAAAATACCCTTTGAGCAGATTCAACCATTTATCAACAACATCCGCATCTATTTGTCCTTCAAAAAATGGAATATCAAAATTTACCTGTACCTTGAAGGGGGTTGCATGGATGCTTGATGAATATGCTTCTCCTTTGGGGAGCTATCGAAGGATTTGCACAAATTTGTCCATCATTTCGTTCCTTTGTCACTCGATGGATTCCTCGAGCAAAATTTTAATAAGATATCCTACTCCATCATATTTATATTCATATCCCATGGGTTTTTGTATGGATCATCACGACCAATATGGAAATGGATCGATTGGTTTGAGTCCCAACTTCTTGTACCCAGATCTTTTCGGGGACATGCACGAAGAAAAAAAAATGAAGAGTAGACTGCTTTGATACCACTGATTTGGATTTAGGAGTGGAAGAAAATGATTACCAGACTAAATACAATAAACAAAGAGATGTGAAGAACAAAACATATATCCAATGAACAATATCTTCTATTGAATAAATGAAATAGGATGAAACTATAAAACTGCAGAATTGAAACACTTGCTCGAATGGTGGTATCTATCTCCGAGAAGAGTTGTGGCTACTACGTGAATCTGTCTAAGAAGAATGATTACAATGAGGATGAAGATGACTTTTTGATATTACTCAGCAATGCCAAATCCCTATACATCCAAAAACCTAACCCTATGAGGTGAAACGCCAAAAGTCGTGTGGGTCCCTATGGGTAAGTTGGTACCTCAACTTCCTGGGGTCGTAACTTTTGCATATGACTTTCATTTTAGGCGCGTGAAAGCCCGTTGGAAATGTCTTTCAAGGAGCTACACATTACACCATAAACATCTAAGAGGCCAGAGGTATCCACCTGGAAGCTGTGTAGGGATTCAGACAACCCTAGAAGTGTATAACCCACAATTACAAAGAAGTAAAAAAAAATGTGTTAAACTAAAACAAACAAGAGGAGCCAGTTGGAATAGGTGGGTGGCCACCAATATCCACTTGGATCAATTCTCCCCCCTTAGGAAGAAATGGTCTCCATTGCATTGAGTTCCCCCATCAGGTGAGGAAAATTCTATTGGATTTGGACCCGGGTGAGCCACTTGCCTTGGTGTAGAAGCTCCCCTTCCTTAACAACCTGATAAAGCTGGATCCTCTGCTGGCGAGTGCCCTTGACCTGTGTCTCCACTATCTGATCAATGGATTCTTGTTCCATGCAGTTAGAGTTGAGCTCTATTGGTTGCAATTGTTCTGTTATCTTGGAGGTGTCCAATAATGGTGGAAAATATCGCTGAAGGAGGTCAACATTGGACATTGGGTGTAAGCTAAGGAAGGGTGGAGTGTTGAGCTCAAAAGAATTTCTACCCACAACCTTGGTGATAGTGTAAGGCCCATAGTGAAGTGGGTGGAGCTTCTGATGGGGCACTATGAGATGCTCCTTCTACAAATGTAACCAAAATTTATCTCCAACCTTAATCTAGTGCGATGCCCTTTGTTGATCATGGAGTTGCTTGTACTTAGCATTGGATTTTTGAAAACTATCCTGGACCTGTTGGTGGATGTGTTGAATCCGCTCAATGAATCTGGTGGCTTTGTTAGTCTAAGACTGAACATGGGAAGAGATTTTCTCGGTGGTGGAAAGATGCAGTGAAACATCAATGGGACCCAAGGGTTGGAATCCCAACCCCACCTAAAATGGGCTATGGTCGGTGGAGCTATGGAGATTCCTGTTGTAATTGTGATGAACATAGGGGAGACTCTCATCCCATGTATGTGGATGCTTAGAGTTGTACATGTGCAGGATGTGCATAATCACTCAATTGACGAACTATGTTTCTCCTTCTGTTTTGGGGTGGAAAGCGGTGGATTTAGTGAGCTTGGTGTCCAAATGTGACCAGAGACTCGACCAAAATGTGTTGAGGAAGTTGTTGTTCTGGTTGGATATGATGGTCCGTGGTATCCAAAAATGGACCCACACTCATTCGAAGAACATCCTGGAAGTATCTACCACTATGATATTATTCTTGTAGGTTATGAGGATGGCCATCTTCAAAAACCGACAATGACCACAAATACGCAGTCATTGCCTTGCTTGGTGGACAGAAGTCCAGACATGTAATCCATTGAGATGGATTCCCAAGGATACTCGGGAGTAGGAAGAGGGGTGTATAAGACTTTCTTCTTAATGGCTAGCTTGGAAATGAGAAATGAAGTACAATATATGATATACTTTCTGACGTCATGTTGTAGTTTTGGCCAATAATTTTTTTTCTGAAGAATGACCATAATTTTCTCCATGCCAAAATGTCCTGCTATCTGACTATAGTGGGATTACAAAATCATCTTTGCACGCTCACTTGTAGGAACATAAATATGGCCTATATGAAATAATAGTCTATCCTGAATGTGAAAATCAGCGACAGTTGCGCATGTACCCAAGAGCTGATAGGTGGTGGAAAATTTTGGATCTTGTTGATAAAGTTGGGGCCACTCAAATGCCTCGTGTCCACAGGAGTGGAGCACAGTGGTGAGTGAAACCACATGAGGTTGACTAAGGAAGTCAGTGACATGATTTGAGATCCATGTCTTATACTTGATGTTGATATGGAACTATTGTAGGTAGGTGGAATACTTCTGATGGAAGTCGTTTTGCAATTTCCCTGTGTCTGTATGAACTGTAGAGGCTTGTGATCAGTGTGGATGATCATATCCTTTCCCATAATGTAATGTTTCCATTGAAAACAATATTGTACAATGGAATACATTTCCTTGTCATAGGTGGGGTATTTCCAGACAATATCTTAGAGTGTCTCACTATGGTATGCCATCGGATGACCATGCTAAGTGAGAACTATGCCTACAATATAGTCAGATTCATCAATCTCAATCTCGAACGATTGTTTCATATTAGGAAAGGAGATTACTAGAGTTGAGCACAAATGATTCTTTAGATCATCAAATGATCGTTGTTGTTCCTTCCCCCACACAAAATTCTCCTTGCCACCACCCTTGGTCACCTGGTTGAGGGCCCATGTAATATGGGAGAATCCCAACATGAACCGTCGGTAGAATTTGGACAGTCCCAAGAAGCTATGAAGTTTAGTTAGTGTGGTCGGGGTTGGCCAGTCATGAATGACTTGGATATTCGCTGGATCAACATGTACCCCATGCTCATCAACAATGTAGCCCAAGTATTGGACCCTGTTCATGACAAAAGATCATTTTTCCAAGTTGGAATATAGCTTGTGTTTCCATAGAGTGCTCAAAACCTGCTGAATATGACACATGTGCTCCTCCCAAGTTCTTCTTAAGATGAGCATGTCATTCAAATATTCCACCACAAAAGAGTTGGTGAAGGGTCTCAATACATCATCCATCAACCTCATGAAAGTGGTGGGTGCATTTGTTAAGCCAAAGGGCATGACCAACCATTCAAAGGGACCTTTTTTAGATTTTAGGGTTTTCTTCCATACATGAGTTGGTTCGATGGGAACCTGGTGGTAGCTAGAATTTAGGTCAATCTTGTTGAATAATGTTTCCCCCTTGAGTTGGTTAAGAAGTTCATCAATCCTTGGAATTTGGTTTCGGTTCCTGAATGTGATTTCTTTTAAGGCTCTGTAATCAATGAAGAGTCCCCAAGTCCCATCCTTCTTCTGCACCAGTACAATTAGGCTTCTGCAAGGGGAGGAGATGGGTCTGATGTTCCCCTTTTGAAGAAGCTCCTGAATCTTACGCCTGATTTTTTCATTTTCCATCAACGAGTGACGATAGACTAGTCCATTAGGTAGAGGTGCACTAGGGTTAGATCAATTGGATGCTTGACTTGGTAGTGCGTCGATACCCCGGTGGGTGAGGAGAAGCTGTCTTTTTATTCTTCCACGATCCCATCCACTTGCTTCTGTTGTAAAGAGAGGATATGTATATAGCCCAGAGATGTGGCGATAACCTTCTACTTACTATGAGCACGGATCACAAAGAACACAAACTTTCTAGTCTGTGAAATGACCTTACTACATTGCTTAGCAGAGATTAAAGAAATAGTGGTAGGAAACACTATCTTTGGTATCCTGCACAATTGTCTAACCAAATTAATAATAACATTGTGAGGTCTAGACTCATAGAAAACATGACGCTTCCATAAACATGGTTTCCCTAAAAGAACATAAAAAAATTCAAGGGGAGAAATATCACACAATACCTCATCTTTGAAAGGCTTGATGTTGTAGGGAAGATGACATTGTTGGCTGACACATTGATCTCTTCCTTGGTGAAGCTGTCCGATGGTGTAGGGCTGTGGGTGTGGGGTCATCGATAGGTCCAGTTGCTTGATGACCTCTACTGAGATCAAGTTCTTCTGACTTTCGTTATTGACAATGAAATGAAGGGGAGCCCCTTTTACCCACTTCTGGGAGTGAAAGAGGCGTTCCCATTCCTATGGTTCTTCTGGTTCACTTGGCTATAATTTGATGGTAGCGACAATGGTACTAGGTTCAACATCGATGATCTTCTTCCCTCCTTCTGGATTTGATTCAGAATCAAAATCAGCCTCTAAATCAGAAGCCTTTAGCTCGTCCATGAGTGAATTCTTGGAGAAACATTCTTCAGTGTTGTGCCAAGGGATTTTATGGTACTCATACCATTTTCTCATGTCCTTCTTCGTCTTCTCATTTCCCTTCTTATGTTGTGTCTTAGACTAGTTTTCCTAATATTTTCCATCTTAGCTCGGTCCTTTGCTTTGTGGGTTGGGGTCGCCTTTTCCCTACTTCAGCTAAGAGGAGTTTGCAGATCAAAAATCTCGCCTCTTCTACTTAAATTTCTTCTCAATCTTGACAGCATATCTATAAGCTGTACCTAATGAGGCAATGTCCAGAAACTCCATTTCTATTTGAATGTATCTATGCAAAAAGTCGCCGTATTTGAGAACCATTTGTCTCTCAAAGTATTTGATACCCAATTTGGTGTGTAGGGTATGGAAAATATTGGTGAAATATGGTACTGTTTGGTCCTTTTCTTGACGCAGGGTGGTCCATTGGGTGTACTGGTCCTCGTAGCTTCCAACAGGGTAGTACTATTCTTTAATGGCATCCTGGAAGGAATCCCATGTAGGGGAAACCATACATATCTAAAATTCCTCTCTGGCCCTTTGCTAAGAGTAAGTATCCCACCAATCTTTGACATGGGGGACAACCTTGAGGAGTGAAAAAGTGAAAAATCGTGGATCGAAAAATACCCTTCGAGCAGATTCCACCATTTATTAACAACATCCGCATCTATTTGTCCTTCAAAAAATGGAATATCAAAATTTACCTGTACCTTGAAGGGGGTTGCATGGATGCTTGATGAATATGCTTCTCCTTTGGGCAACTATCGAAGGATTTGCACAAATTTGTCCATCATTTCATTCCTTCGACAAATTCCTCAAGCAAAATTTTAATAAGATCTCCTACTCCATCATATTTATTTTCATATCCCATGGGTTTTTGTATGGATCATCATGACCAATCCTGAAATGGATTGATTGGTTTGAGTCCCAACTTCTTGTACCCAGATCTTTTCGGGGACATGTACGAAGAAAAACAATTGAAGAGTAGACTGCTTTGATACCACTGATTTGGATTTAGGAGTAGAAGAAAATGATTACCAGACTGAATACAATAAACAAAGAGATGTGAAGAACAAAACATATATCCAATGAATAGTATCTTCTATTGAATAAATGAAATAGGATGAAACTATAAAACTATAGAACTGAAACACTTGCTTGAATGGTGGTATCTATCTCTGAGAAGAGTTGTGGCTACGAAGTGCATCTGTCTAAGAAGAATTATTACAATGAGGCTCCAGAGGACTTTTTGATATTACTCAGCAATGCCAAAACCCTATACACCCAAAAACCTAACCCTGTGAGGTGAAACGCCAAAAGTCGTGTGGGTCCCTATGGGTAAGTTTGTACCTCAACTTCCTGGGTCGTATCTTTTGCATATGAATTTTGTTTTAGGCGCGTGAAAGCTTGTTGGAAATGTCTTTCAAGGAGCTACACATTACACCACCCATATTCACCTGGAAGATGTGTAGGGATCTAGACATCCCCATAAGTGTACAACCCACAATTAAAAACAAGTACAAAAGAACATGTTGAACTTTAAAGGATGAGACGAGCTAGTTGGAATAGGTGGGTGGCCACCAATATCCACTTGGATCACAAAACTTGTTAGAATAATTGATTCAACAATTTCATGAAATTATGAACCATTTTAGTTTAATAATACATCAGAGTTATTTCTTCTAATTTTTGGATAAATTGACTATTCAGCTCAATTTTCTAGGTGAACATTTATATTCTATTATCCAAGATCTTTCCAATGCTTTCTCGCTTGCTCAATTCCAAGTATTGATCAGAAAGTTATGGATATCTAAAAAAAATTGTCGTTTCTGTGAGGCTGATCCTTACACAAGTGATCTTCTTTGGAACTGATTTAGTTCTTGGAACCATGTTGAATCCTCTCTCAAGGTTCACAATCTCCTGTGATTTCCTTCCAATGTAGGTCTATACAAATAAAAAACCCCATGGGATCCTTTTCTAAGCACCTTTTTGTCCTTAAAAAAATATTTTGGGAACGAGCCCTTTCTCTTGAGCCCCAAATCTCATGTGACCATGGGCTGTGACCGAGCACTTAACTGAACGATGTTTTTCTATAGATTCGGGACTTCAGGGCTTCAAAAATTTGGGCTTCAGAATATCTTACTACCTCAAGTCTTATTTCTCACGAATGCCTAATTGACGAAATCTTGCACGATACTTTTTCGGGGCTCCGTCGCTTCGTAGCTTCAGGATATTCGCTAACATAAAATAACACTTCTCCCAAATGTCAAACTGGCAAACTCCTAGACTGGTGCTTTGGAGCTTCACGCTTTAGGGGTTCTTATACTATCACACTTTAATTCCCCTGAATGCCAAATTTTTGAATTCTCGGGTTGGCACTTTAGCATTTCATTACTTCGACACTCCCCTGCTTAGGCTTTAGAAGTTTGAACCACACAACATGCAAAGTTCCCCGAACGTCGAATGGACAAACTACTTCGGTGCTCCCAATATCTGGAGCTTCGGGCTTCAGAAGATCTTACAACAACATACACACATATCCTTGAATGTCGAATCTTCGAAATTCTAGAGTCTCATCAACAATCACTCACCATGGGGTGCTACATGTCAAAAATATAAAGATGACACATGGACCAATCTACAGATGACATGCCTTAAGTTCTAATTGGCACAAAAGGTCTGTGAAAATCACAAAACAAGATGACACGTGGCATGATTAGAGTGGGTCCACATTAACCTAGGTGACGTCAACATGTCACGTCACTATGATGCTTCGAGAATTCAGGACATTGAGACTTTAGAGGATCTCACACCAGAACACATCAAAACACCCAAACGCCAAACTTCTAAACTCCTGAACAATGTTCTCTATAGTTTTGGAACTTAAGGATTCATAGGATTTCACACCAGAACATTACAAAACACCCAAACACCAAACTTCCAAACTATTCTTTTCCGGAGTTTCAGGACTCTGGCACTTCGGGGCTTCGAGCTTCATAAGTTTTGGTTGTTGATCGCCACCCAACCCCTGAAATGTCGAGCATCGAAATTCCAAACACTTGCTAATCTGCGGACACGTGTCTCCAATAATGAACAGTCTGTATTGACTCCAGAGTTCAAGAATTCATGAGATTTTATCCCAGGAAACTTAAGAACTCATTTCTCCTGGAGTGTCGAACCTCTGAACTGCCATGAGATTTGTGGCTCACACTTGCCTACACACAGATCCAATGGCCTAGATATGACCTTCACCAAATCCAATGGTCAAGAACTTTTCTCCATGATCTACGTCATGGGTTCGCTCCAAGACTTTGGAGCTTTGGGGGTTTTGCCTCTTTTTCGAAAAAAATCTTAAAACAATTGGAGGGGAGAAGTCCGAAGGACTTCGGTGCTTAAGGACTGCACATATTCTTTAGATACGACAATTGTGAAGTATCTTTCTTCTCATGAATAGATCCAATGAACCATATCTAATCTTGTTGCCCCAAAACCATGATTGTTGTGGTTTCTTTCCTTTGTTGGCTTTCTCGAACTGCTAAATATCCTACTTTTGAACACAGTCCAAGTGTTCTCTCAATGCCCTCTCGACACCCCGTAACTTCAATTTTATGTGAAATTTTGCTACAATTTCAACTTACACGACCCATCCAGGCTCAGTGTTGGAAACTGGAGCTCTGATACCATATTGTAACACACCCAACCTTAAACCTGTTGGGCTATGCCACACACAAAATCTTGCGAAAATTTATAAATTGTAACATCCCTAGACCACCCAGGCCTAGGCCATGTCACTTCACTAAAAAGAGTAATTTCATATGGATAAATATATATAAAACTTAAGCAAACAACACATATTCTGCAGATACACATATTAATATAGAAATAATAGTAAATTATACATGCAACATACACATGCAAAACCCATAAACATAAACACATGTATAAACACACAACATGTAAATTGATACACAATTGATACTTATATTTTATAAAATACCACCATCTATGTGCATACCTTCCAGGATCCTTCCAGCCTTAGACCACGCTACTCAGAACTCTCAGCAGTGGGTCAGCCCTAAGCTGGGACTAAACTCCACCCAGGTAAAGGGATTTCTAGCCAGGATGTAGCTTCATAAAACACATGAGGGATTTCTTCCTAGGTTCCAAATTAAACTAACAACCTACAATATCTCATTCCCCACATGTTTTTCCCATGATAAGGAGTGTGCCCCTTCTTTTCTCAACAATCCTTCGGCTGCCCCACTTCCCTTCCATGGATTCAACAACAGGTAGGACAAGAAGTATCAAAGCACTGTAATTTCATTTGGGCTCCCTCAAGAAATCAATTCCCAAAAATTCTCTGACCTGGAGAGAGTTTCTCACACGCTTGGAAACCCTCCTCTTCAATCCCATGGGCCTAAAAACCTGCTTCTTCAATCCAACTTTCTAGTCAACCTGATACATGGTTGGGTGAAGGAAGCAACAAAAAATGGTATGGAATAGGTGATGGAATCAACCATGCTCAGGCTAGGAATGAATATGGAAGAAAAATAAATTTATTAAGGAACAATACCGACTTAGGTATGGTACAATATTGACTCAGGTATAGTATGGGTACACTTCCCATGATAGGGAGGTACTGCATACAATTTCTGGGTTTTAGAGGTCGAACGATGCAGGCCTCCCAGTGAAATGATGGAAGATTGGTGAATTGTGAAAATGCGAGGGTGACTGGGGAGAATCATGCCCAACAAAATAATTTTCACCACTTATAACTGCATGTGCCCTAATTGACACATGGCCCTTCAAAAACACATTCCTCTCCACTTGTAGATCATTCCCCTTTCACCTAATAACTTAGGATAAATATGAGATTTATACTTGCCTTAGTCTTTAGGAATAATAATATAATATTCCCTTAGATATAAGCTCTCTAGATTGGCCCCTTTCATAGGCTCTTAGCCCCCCCTTTTCCCTTCCTAGTGGATTTTAGTCCCCGATACTCTTTTATCGTGGTTGGTCTACACACAACAATGTATTATATTAATGATATGAGTGTTTACATATAAAAAAATAGGCTCATTGGATTTTAGCATCTAGGATCTCCGACCTAATCATCACATAAGCCTCCTGGATTATAATCACCTGGATCACCAGCCTATAAAACCTGTTTACAATTCAACTGGGGCTTGGTCTTTGGGTATTGCAACACTATACAATAGTAACTACAACAAGAATGAATAAAAACTACACATAGACAATATCATTCTAAAAAATATAAAGGTGGTTCAAAGATAAATGGATGTCATGGATGTCTTAGGAGTTGGATCGTTTGTCCTCATGAAACTACATTGTTCCACAATAGATGCACTGTGTGATTTGATTGTTGACCAGGAGTTGCATACCATTATATTGAAGAAGATAATAATTGATCTTGAGGAGGAAACAACTCCCAAGCCACTCTTTGCAAATCCATTGGCCATACTACCAACATAGAAGAGTCTTCCAAGTACTCCTGGAACCTCAAAGATAATAAAAAAATCACTTCAATTGTTGAATGGAGTTAGTGGATATGTTGTTGAAAACATTAACAAAAGACTAGACATAATCAAATAGGCATGGAAGGTAAGTACGCGTTTACATAATATTTAAAAAAGGATTACAAATTTTATTGAATATTTATGAAGATATTTGGAGAATAATCAAGCTTATTATAAAAATGAGGTAAATAATTTTGTGGAATGAGTCATTAGTACGAGTGACTATCAAAGAAACTTGAAAGGATTTCCCTTATATAAAAGAATAAAGAAAATAAAGGAAGTTTGGGAAGTTTGGGAAGCACGAATAAATGTGCTACAAGATGCAACTTTTTCTTGTGAAAATATCAATGCAACAATAGGATATGCTACTTTAAAGGAATTAATTACTGTTAAGGAACTCCATGACCCAAAATGTTTTAGGAATCCAACCATAATCACCAAAGAAGAGATTGATAGTGAGTTAACCACAATGAAAACTTCATTGGCTAATGACTTCGACAGTCTCAGGGAATTTGTTGATGAAGAACTAAAACAGTTTCTTGTTACATTTGTTAATGATAACAAAGACCACTTCTTAGTCATCAACCAAGTCTAGCTCAAATGAAAAGAAGTGAATGAGTATATTTTCTTTCTTCGAGTTAAGGAAGAAATAACCATCGGGTCAATCAAAGAGTATATTGATTACTAGGTCAAGAAGGCCTTGGAACATATTGTTAACCCAGAATAAAAACCAAAGACAATACAACAACAATATGTAGAAATAAATCTTATAAATCCAGATACATATGTACAAGAGACAAACCAGAACAACCAAACACTTCCTTCATGTTAAGTTCTCAAGCAAACATTGCATATGATTTTTCTCTTCTTTTCTTTCCTCACTTGGTAATGCCCCAAAATTTTGTGTTCTATGTTTTTTTGAAACCTAACACCCATTTCTAACTATCTTTCTTTCTTTGTTCTAGGTTTTTCTTGTATTTTATGGTCCATGGGAGCCCTAATCCTAGTCTGTTTAGAAAATGCTTTCACTTTTTACAGACCTTATTTAAACAAAAATTGTATATTTGTTGATCTTTCCAAAGAACTATTTTGGCATTGACAAAGATTATTGAAAAGACAATCGCATATTTTTTTACCTTGCCAAGGTACTGTTTTGGCATACATAGTTATTGATTTTCTTGACTTTGACTTTCAAACATAATTTTCAATCCCATGTTCACTCTATCATTTTTCAATGAAATATCATGTTTTTTGCATATGTAGTGATTGAATTTCACTCCACAAAATGATATTTTGATGTCTATGCTATGATTAGTAAATTTTGTATCATATTGTAAAAACTCAATAAAATAGTGTCTGGTCCTTTCTCAGGGCTTTATTTCCTTTTTTATGTCTACTTAACCAACATGCTCCATCGTCAGGTTTTGTTTTAATTCTGAACATGATAAAAATTTATGGTACTAGATTTAATTGTTTTAAGTTGAAATTCTTTATCATTTTTCAATGAAATATCATGTTCTGTGCATACATAGCCATTGAATTTCATTATGTGATATTATATTTTTGACATTTACAATATGGTTAGTAATTTTATATTATATTGTAAAAACTCAATAAAATAGTGCCAGGCCTTTATTAGGCCTTTCTTTCCTTATGTTTACTTAACCATATTTCTCCATTGTCATGTTTTGCATGAATTTTGACCATGGTGAGAATTTATGGTTCTGGATTTAATTGTGTTAACTTCCAAGTTTTAGAATTGCTCCACTTTTGGAATGTTCTTCATCTCCTCAATCGTCTGTAGATGGTCTTCTCTGAACTTTGGTTAAACAAGCGGGTGTAACTGTAACTAGTTATTGATATCCTATTATCATTGTCAATGTTGTGTAGAAGGAACCTTTGTTGTGTAGGGAAGTCTACCATATTTTCTTTCCGCAAAACCTAAGTTGAAAGCAATTTACATTTTTCTGCACACATCATAAAATATGTGAACTTAACATTTTTGCCTCCACAACTCCACTTCGACACATGTTACATTTATTTATGTGCATATTTACCTCCTCATACTTCCTTTTACTAAGTTCTATGCCAGATGCTTTTACTTGTTTTTTAGAATAAACATTGTTGTACTTGAAATAAATTCAGCTCAAGAATTTTTTTTAAGTGCAACATATGTATAAAATATTTTTTTTTTCACTTTATATAGTTATTTTTTATAATAAACATTATCATTTAAAATAAATTCAAGTATCGAGAATTAGTGATGGAAACTTAGAACATGAGATTTCCATAAATTAGTCAGTTATAAGGCAAAATACATCATTGGTTAGAATCCGTGCTATGAAGCTATTGGAAGTTCACAGTTGTGAAGTGTGGGAGTGAGGGATGATGAGTGATATGAATCATCTACACAAGGGTTCAAATTAGACTCTATTGGTTGTGCGATGCATATGCCTATGCAGACACCTAGGAGATATATATGTGTAGATGATATGTGTTTGTCAAAGATATATCTCTGCCGAAGATATATATGTTTAACAATATTTTTTAAGTCAATTTTTGTTGATTATGAAATTTTATAGGTTGTTAGGGAAATATTCAATTCCAACATCAAGGAAACTGACATTTTTTTAAGCTAGACATGCATAAAAGATTTTTTTTCACCTTATATACTTATTTTTTTATAAGAAACATTGTTACTTAAAATAAATTTGACTAAGCATCAAGAATTGGTGGTTGAAACTTAGAAAATGAAATTGACATAAATCATTCAATTATCATGCAAATTACATATCTGTTCAAAATTTGTCCTATGGAACTATTGGAACTACAAAGTTGCGAAGTGTCGGAGTATCGCGAGATGAGTGATATAAATTATCCACACTAGGGTTCAAATTAGACAAAGTGTTGGTTGTGTTGGGAATACGCCTGTGTGGATTTTTGGAAGATATATCTGTGCAAAAAATATGTCTATGCTGGAGGAATATCTATGCAGAGGATATGTTTTTTTAACAATATTTTCTAAGTTGATGTTTGCAATTCTAACGTGCATATACTTTGCATTGTTTCCCGACCATCCTAACTTCCAAACACTTTACATTTCTTCCTTCATATGCTAACCTACCAAATGAACATTTCAATTATTCACATTGCTTCCAGAATATTCTAACCTCTACATTGAACAATTGACTTATTTACTAAGTTTTCTTTGACATTGGACACTTTACCTTTTTTCCTTTTTTTACAAAGTTTTATGCAAAATGTTTTCACTGCAAATACTTCACATTGCTTCCCACATATGATAATTTTTCCATTGAACAATTCAATTATTCACTAATGCAGAGTGTGAAGGTGCATACGATATCTATCTAGAGCATATTTCCTAGATATGGTCATGGAAAAACCCTCTACACAAATTTAAAAATGGATAAGTAAAATATTAAAATTAAAAATATGACCATCAATATAGAATATTTTCTAAGCTAAACATATGCATAAACACATTTTTTTCACTCTATATACTTTTTTTATAATAAACATTGTTACTAAAAATAAATTCAACTCAATAATATTTCTTAAGTTAAAGATATGAATAAAATAATTATGTTCACTTTGTTACTGTCCTATAAATAGGTTGTTAGGATTTGAGTAAAAAATGTATGATAGGGTAAAGTCATTCTTTGGTATTATAAAGACCATGACATGATTTATCTTAGGTTATGAGTCAATAGGTTTGTTTGAGTAAGGTCATAAAATAAAATTTGACTCATGAAACATATGGTCTTAATGCCAAGATATGGGTTGTCATGTCACTAAAGAGTCATTATGAGCGATCATGAAGTCAATTCAAGTAAGCTAGAGTTAGTCTTTTCATGGTTAAAAAAAATTCATGAGATCAAATATATTGGAGGCACGTGGCATCATCAAACAAATAGTTGTGCAACGCAAGTTGCTGCGCAACATCCTAATGCTGCGCAATTGAGTATTAAGGTACGATGAGGTATGATGGGTATAATTGATGGTTTATTTTGTCTTTATCATTCAAATTGTTCCTCCTCCAGGTGAAGAAACCCCCAAATATCACTTTCTTCCTTAGCATGTTCGAAAATATTCCATCCAATCTTCTTGCGCACATGAATGTAGGGGACGCTGCTCACAATGTTGCGTATATGAAAATGACCTTTCTTCCACACCTTCCAACTGGCTTTTTAGATTCTTGGCTAAAGTTTGAAAGGAAAGAATTTCTTATCAACCCAAATCTTCAATCTTCATTTTGAATCTATATCCTTTGATACATCGAATTGAAATTTTCAAATTCGTTGCGCATCTCCAAACGTTGCATTTTATACTGCACATAGTCCTATCTTTTCATTTTCACAAGGGATTAATACATACCAACATCATGACAACTCTAGAGGAAATAAGAAGGAGCACAAAGGGTGGCGATATCGTCATATTTGACCCTCAGGGTTTAAAGTTAGTGAATAACGATCCAACAATCAAAGTCTCTTTTGAACAAGTGGGTTTTATCAGGTTTTGTGAAAAGCTGTAGGGGTACAACATGCAGGTGGAAAAGGAGTTTGCATTAAGTTTTGATGGCATTAGGGATAAGGTGGGAAATCTCCAGTTTCAATTTTCTAAAGATACTATCATTGCTGCAACATAGATCCTTTCTCATGGAGAAAAATGGTTCAAAGGTATGCAATTGGATAACTATCCTAGTATCTTGAATTTTTGAAACCATAATTTCGAAACGCTAATTTTGGAGCCACCATACCCAGAGAGATTCTATTAGAAAGTCATAGAAATTTGTTGAGGGTAATCCAAATCTTCTTTACATGTGAATGGAGAATCACTAGGGTCTACCAATACCATACCAGGCTCTTAATGAATTTCACTAGTAAGAAACCCTTGAATCTTCCCTGTTACCTTTTCATAAGCCCAGGGAAGATGACTGATAAAGTACAAGTAACGAGAGATCAAGGAGAACCTAGCATCTTCCATTTTACTTTGATAAAGGTGTTGGTATTGGAAGAGCTTAGAAAGATGAATCAATATTGGGAATTTTTTGTAGCATCATCACAAATAACATCTTATTCTTTAAACAACCCTCAAATCATAAGAGATACACCCTCATTAGTAGCAAATACCACCACATGTATCCATCAAATTTATATAAAGAAAAGGGAAAAAGAAACTGAGGAACATGTAGTGAGACAACGAACTAAAAAGAAGGGAAAAAATATTCATTTTTACCCAGAAGAGGTCACAACCACTAGCAAACTAGTTACTAGGTCAACAACTAAAAGAATGTCTTCCATGCACTCATCACAAGAACCAGAGGAAGATCCAAAGGCCTTCATAGAAGCATACTATCCTAGTGACAAAGAAAACCTGATCATTGAGCTTCAAGAAAAGTTAAGGAAATCCCACTTTGTCATAGAACAATTGTAGCATGAAAATAGGGAAATGAAGAAAAATGATTTGGAACATTCCTCCAAGAAATATATTTCAGTACCAAGTGAAACATTAATCCCTGTAAATCCAACAAGATCTAAAAAAATATCAAAGGGAATATAGTGGAGTTGAGCTAAGAAGTGAAAGAAATACCTATATTTATTGTTCCTTTGACTAGATCCTCAACGAGGAAGTTGAAAACCCAGGAGGAACCTCCGAAAAGAAATCAACCAACAGAAAAGAAGGATGATGGAGGAAAACTTTCTTTCAACAACCTAAGGAATAAATTGAGAGAATCACAATATATGATAATCCAAGAAAGGGAGGAGAATAGAAGAACAAATATGACATGTAAAGAACTCCTCAATGAGTGTGAGCCTACAATGGACCATGTCATATTCATGGTGAAAATGAATCTACCTCTACATAAATAGATTAAGAACATATATAAGAAACATATGACCTTGAGAAAGGAGAATAAAGGCCTCAAACAAAGCTTTCAATAGTTGTAGACAAAAAATAATGGGAAAGGAAAGCTTGACTTGCTTGCTGAAGAAACATAAATTTAATGCCCAGGAGCTAAATTCATCAAATTTTCCTTTTTTGACTATGCACGACAGAAAATCCTATTTATAAATTATCAAATTCCCCTAAGTGTTCAGATGGTATTCTTATGCATACTGTTATCTTTGATGGATCATCATAGATGATTAGTTTTTTTCCCTATTACGCATTGAAAATTTCAGTTTTAATTTGTGAAGGACAAATTCACAATTGCGTAGTAGACACGCTGCGCAACTATATCAATCTATTTTTGAGCAGTAGTATGAGGTTCTTGTCAAACTTTGGAATGGGAGATATCAATGGGATAATGAGATAAATGTTTACTGCATCAAATTAACCAATCATATCAAGAAAAGCAAGCAATATTACAAGAATATCAGTTGTTGCACAATTGTGTTGTGCTTCTCTTGTAGGTTGTTGTTGCGTAGTAGGAATGTTGCACAACGGTGACATGGAAACCAATTTACCTCCATATTGACAAGGTCAGATCATCATATGTGTCATCCTTCCTCCAACAAGTATAAAGGTAGAAGATCATCATTTTTAGGGACTCAAGGATTTGTTTTGATCAAGTTGTTATGGTGTAATTAATGAGTCCAAGTTGACTCCTTTTTCTTAGCAGTTTGTTGAATATTTTGTTGTTGAATGTGTGTAACTATTAGCATTATCATAGGATGATAGTTGAATTCAAATTTGGTAGCATATGAATATATTTTTGTATATATTTCATGTAGCTATGAAAGCTAAGTGTTGGCAAGTGTATAAGGAAGAGACTATCGAATACGTTTTTGTAATTTCTCTCAAATATTAATGAGATTACTGGATCAGAAGTCCCTAAGACTTGACTCCAGAGATACATGTGATTCTGCTACTTTAGGCATGTGATATTACAGTCTTTGTCTTCCAGTTTAAATGAATCTATATTATATGGCTTCTTCTTTGTGTTAATTTGAACTATATGTATCATAATTCATCTACATCTAATGCTTTGTTGCATGTAATTTTAGTTATCTTTCTACCATAATCACCTTGGGATTCATCCTTGTTAGATTCCCTAAGGGGTTATTTATTTTCTCCGTGATATTATATATACAAAGACATCTAATTTGCCTAAAGAAGTTCTTTATATCTTGCCTCTGATCAATCACTTTTCAATCCACCAAGTATCCAGTAAACCATCATTGATTTCTGACCTTTCTATGACTCCATTTCCTAATGAACTTTCTGTCCACATTGCCACCAACTCCATAAATCTAATTTTATCTTAGAGATCTAGCCTTTGATTCAAAACTAAATCAATCCTTTCAGTGATTCATTTGAAGAGAGAGGGCCTCGTCTAGGTTGGAAGGGATAGCTTTCAACCTCAAGTTGGTTTGTGGTTACCTTTTTGATTTTCCTCCTCAACCAAGGAAATTTACAAAGTGATAACATACTTTATATACTTATTTTTTATAATAAAAATTGTTACTTAAAATAAATTCAACTAGGTATCAATATTTATTATTCGAGTCTTAGAAAATGAAATTGCCATAAATTAGTTGCTTATCATGCAAATTGCATTGTTGGTCAAAATTTGTCCTATGGAACTATTGGGAGAGCTTATAGATATTATAAATGCCAATGGATACTTGAATGATGTGAGTTCCAAGGATCATGCCACGTAGAACCAACTCACCCCTCACTTACCTCTTAGAAAATCTGAAAATATAGAAGGTTACATAGGGTTTCGTTGGTTGCAATATAGCTTACCAATGACTAGTCACTTGTTGTCATGTGTGACATGATACACCCTTCAAAAGTGACCTGAATCCTAATATAGAGTTGTGTATTGGATTTCATCTTCTGTTGGATTCCCTTCTTTCCATGAAGAGTGGAAATTAAGGATATAACAGATGCCCCCTAATGTGTGAGGTTAGGAAAGGAATGGATGGATGAAACACATTACAATATAATAATATCAATGAGGCAATGTTAAGACAAAGAAAATAGTTTTGGAGGTTAAAGATTTCCTACAATAAAACACCAAGGACAAAATTATATATAGACCATCCCCTAGGTAGACATATTTAGATTCTGAAGAGTATCAAAGCATGGACACCAAAATAATACAATGCAGATCTATGACATGAAATGAAAGACCATGGCCATGAAAGAATACATGGTGGATCCATGTCATTAAAAAAACTATAGCCACGAGCCAATACAATGAGGATCTATATTATCAACACAATTATATCCACGAGCAAATATAATGTAGATCTATGCCACATCATATATATCAGGAAGACAAAAGGCACTGAGGAAAGTTCCCCCAAAGTGTTCAAAGTGCTCATATACAAGTCATAGACTCCATCGAAACTTGGGAGGGGATGTTGTAAATGAAGGATGTGACCCCAATCCCAAGGTATTCATCCTAAACCTTGATGGTACAAATCTAAAAAATGTGAATAGATGAGATGATGTCGAGAATGGTAGAAACAATTAGATTACCTGTTATAACCTTAATTTTTACCCTACATGCCATAAGAGAATCTAGCAGAAGATGAAATCCAAAGAACATTTCTTGTTTTATATTTAGGACCTTTTTAGGGTCATCATGAGACTCATAAGAGACAACATGCAATGATCATCACATGTCATATGTAGTGAAACAAACAACGATCTGTGTAACCTGCTAGATTCTATGAGTTACGAAAATCTAAGTGATGGTTGAGTTATATATTCGTGGAATAATCCTAAGAACTCACATAATTTGATTTTTTACTTGGTTCTAGAAGATATATAAGCTCTCCCAATCCTCTTATAAGGATCTATATAAAAAGGGCAAGTCTTTAGAGGAGGAAAAATCATTTGCATAGTTATGTTGTCTAATTATAGAGGTGATTTTCCTACTTAATAAAAACTAGAATTAGATGGCCTAGTCTGATCAAGAAGAAGAGGAGAAACAAGGAGCAAGGAGTCAAATGGTAAATTTCATCAACATCCAAGGTATGAGGTTTTGATGTATTTCTTCCATATTCATTAATAGATCAATGGTTTCCCCCCTACAAACATTTGTAATTGATGTGCAAATGTGTAGATATGGTTTATTTCAATATAGATGAGGTTAGATCCAAGTTGTATCCAGGACCCAAGCCTATTCAAACATTTGTAATTGATGTGAAAATGTGTAGATATGGTTTATTTCAATATAGATGAGGTTAGATCCAAGTTGTATCTAGGACCCAAGCCTATTCGAAGGATGTATATAAGAAAGGCAAGTATTGAGTAAGAAATGTTCTTTGGATTTCATCTTATGTTGGATTCCCTGATGGCCTATAGGGTGGAAATTAAGGTTATAACATTACCGATCATTGATGTATACAATTAACACATGCGAGGGGACCCACTGAATAGGAATATGGAACCCAAGGTACCTAGTACAATATAGCAAGTGTGAATAGAGGATTTGATGTCGAACACTTGTAGAATCAATCAATTAGGAGTCAATGTTGTAAACCCATTGTCGATCACGAGGAGGCCTTCCACTGAGGAATGCAAGATCCAAGGTACTATTTGGTTTCTAGATACCTCTCCTAGATAATGTTGGAC
>SNQJ01S0023372.1:69286-81390 GCA_010110895.2 Picea sitchensis
CATTCCCGTCATTGATGAATTGTTAGATGAACTAAATGGAGCAATCTATTTAACAAAATTGGATCTCCGTTCAGGGTATCATCAGATCAGAATGAAGGAAGAAGATATACCAAAAACAACATTCCGAACTCATGAAGGCCATTATGAATTTTTGGTCATGCCTTTTGGCCTTACAAATGCACCTCATGAGCCAGGAGTATGATGCAAGAGCATCTCTCCACGTCAGCCAGCCAACCAGCCAGCCACGTCAGTGCGTGCATTCAAAGCTGAAGAGAGGCGCAACCCTCGTCTTCCATTTTGAATTTAAATGTAATTTAATGTTTTACGTTGTTGAGCTGTGAAGCCGTGCTTTGCACAGGCGTAGAGTAGGTAGGCCTTTAATGTTTGAAGGATGAGATCTAGATCCGATTTGCGGACTAGACAGCCCATTCAATGTAATTGAATAGGGTATGTATATTGGAGGGAAGAGCTCGAAGAGCTTCCTCATGTAAAAGATCAATTTGGATCTCATTTTGGAGGTAGTTGTAATAGTTTTAGGAAGGAGAGAGCAGAAGAGAAGGAGCCGAGACCTTGTTACAGTCCGTGCTCAGAATACCTTTGTAAAGAGACATTTTGATTAATATAATCCAGAGCAGTTTTTCCTGCATATTGTCTGTGTTATGTGAATGTCTTTGTGTGTTCATTATGCTGTAGATGTATGCTAGACATTTGCAGGGAGTTGTTTGATTTTTAGGCTTGAAAGGTTCTTTGTGGTTTAATGCCAGGTGGGCATGACAGAGTATTGCGGTCTCTGAATACCAGTGCATAGATGCACTTCTGAACTCTACAGAGTCAGAGAAAGGTCTTGCCAAGAGGGCACAGTAGCTGAGATCAACAATTCAGGGAAGACCTTTGAGGTTGCTGAACACTTCAGGAGGCAAGGCTGTGGAGAAACATAGTTGCAGACAGAAACTCTGTTGGGAGTTTTGTAAAACTCTACTAGGTGGGAATTGAGCCAATGCAAGGAGTGCATAGAGGAAGAAATCTTCTGTGAGTTCAGATAGAAGAAAGAATCATATATTGATTCTTGATACTCTGCCAGGAGGGCATTGAGTAAGTGATAGAGTGCACAGAAGGAACTCTGTGAGTTCAAAGATTGAAGAAGAGTCCACTGAAGGATCTTTGCAGGGTTACCAAACACCCTGAAAGACTCAGCAATAGGTTGCTTGAGCAGACAGAGTGCTAGGAGGGAATCATATTTCTCCATCTGAGGGAGAAGGAAGAAGGAATTATTTTCCTTAGAGGTTTGAGTCTCAGAGGAGCTCAGAAGAGATAGCACCGTGTACGTGAAGACTCTGCAAGGAGTGCAGAAGTTGCAGAATCCTTCAAAGATTCGGGAGCAAAGCTCAGGAGAAATCGAGCCATAGGATTTGAACCAACAGGGGCCATTGGATCACTCACGAAATCTCATTTCTGGATTTTGGGAGTTGGAGAACTGAAAGCCTTTCCTCAAGATTCATGAGGTTGCGAAAGGCGAAGTCTTGAAGGGGTGAAAGGGTTTGTGTGGGCCAGTTATTGGTGAAGCACATCGGAACTCGGTATTTTGGGGTTTTGTGGGTTGAAGAGCTGAAGGCTTAGCATCAGGATTTGCAAAGTCGCCAAGTCCAAGAACTCCAAAAAAGGCAGGAAGTTACATTGTGGGACTCGTGTTGACGACTTGTCGGAATTTCACCATTTTGGCATATCGGAGGATAGGAGGTTGATACTTTTGTCCCAAGAGTCCAGAAGTCACGAAATCACGAAAGAACCTGAGTTGTTTAGTGGAAGGAGGACATGTGTCGTGAGATCCTCTCTATCGGGGATTCAGACATCAGGGTTCAGAGAAGGAAGTCCTTCGACTTCGCGAGTGGAAAAGTCACGATAAAATCGCAGCCGTCCATCGGAGGAGGACAGGTGGCAGAGATCAAGGGATCTCACGAACTCAGAGGTTCGCAAGGTGAGAGCCCAAAGGTTGGGTGCTCCAGGTAGCGAAGTTGCGAAATCGCGAGGAGCGGGGACAACCATTGGATCCAGAGAATGGGAGGACCGTTGGGTAAAAAACCCCATCGTGTTTCATGCATTCGGAGGTTCGGGGGTTGAGAGGACCTCGTCTCGATTGTCGAAGTCGCGAAGTGTCGAGCACTGAGGCTCGTGTGGACACACGACAGAATCACAAGGTGGGGCCTGCATGATAGATAGGCAGACATGCGTCGCCTAGAGAAGGGAGTCAATGCTCCATTGATTTCTCGCATCTCGGGGATTTGCAGGATAAGAGCGTGAAGGCTCAATGCTTCAACCTATGAGGTTGCGAATAGTGAAAAATGTCAAGGAAGGAATCAACCCGGCGTTGACTTATCGCGTCTTGGGAGATCGCAAAAGGAGGGCACGAGAGTTCAACCCACGAACTCACAAAGGTGCCAATTGCGAGAGGCGCTGGTATTTAAGCCCTAGCCTATGGTTACGTCTAGAGGGCGTAGACAAGGAAAAGGATTCAACACTCCATTGACTTCTCGTGTCTCGGGGATTTGCGAGATAAGAGCATGGGAGCTCGACGTTGAAACTCGTGAAGTGGTGAGTAGCAAGAGGCGCTAGCGTTTAGCCTAGCTGGTGGTCATGCTTAGAAGGCACTGATAGAGGAAGAGCCATACCCATATCAACATTTCAGGTATCGCAGAATTGGAGGAGGAAGAGTCGGAGTTTCAACTCACGAACTCCCGAGTTGCGAGTTGCGACAAGTGCCCTTGGAATTGGGCCTTGGTCATAGCACTATGGTCACACGAAAGGGAGGAGCTCATGCCTAGTGTTGTTTGCATAGGAGAGATTCCCGAAGGACCCGTGGATCGATTAGAAAGGATATTCCAGTAGGGAATCCGAAAGAGCTGATCCGACTTGAAGGGGTTAAAGAACGATCCTGTGAGCGGATCTCGGGCCCGAGGGTCGATAGGTCTGCGTCAATTTGGTATCAGAGCCTTAACTCTATATGTATATTTCAGGTAGAGAAGAAGAAGGAAAAAGAAGATAGAGTGCTAGAGACTCTATGGTGATTTCTTGCAGGTGAGCAGCAGGTTTGCCAGGAGAGCAGACAGAGACAACGATATGTCTACTGAAGGCCATAGATAAGCTGGAAAAAAAAAACTCAGAGCTGATGAGTAGATATGAAATAGATGAAGAGCTCACTGATATAAGGGCAGAAATAGAAAATCTTGCATTGTGGATGGAACAAAATGCCAGGTCGAGATGGGTATACGAATGGCCCATGAGGAAGCCGAAAGAAAAATGGCTAGTCAAAAAGTTGATGGCTAGAAGACAACATAGGCTGTTAAGAAGGTGGTTGAGGCATGTTGAAAACCACGACAGACCAGAAGAGAGGGTTCAGATATGTGAGCCAGAGACTGGGAGAAATCTCAGTGATGATGAGGATGAAATGGGACCAGCTGAAGATCTCAAGAACTGCTAGGAGGGTAGAGAAGAAATTCCCAATTGCCAGGAGGGAAATTGGTTGAGATCACTATGGGATCTCACAGACTGTCATGAGGACAGCTGGGGAATTTCACATTGCCAGGAGGGCAATGGATCGAGATCATTGTGGGATCTCATAGACTGCTAGGAGGGTAGCCGAGAGTTTCCAATTTGCCAGGTGGGCAAGGGAACAGAGATGGGATCAGTTGATTCCATAGACTGCCAGGAGGGCAGCAGGAAAATCCCATATTGCCAGGTGGGCAGGGATGAGCAGATGAGATTATCTTAGAGTCTCATAAACTCAGAGGTGAGTTTGGATCAGCAGATGCAACTGACAGAAGAGGAGGATCATAGGATCCTTCTAATGATTGGGGGAATTGGAATATTCCTACCACTTAGCCCAGAGGAGGCAGAAATCTACGTTGAGGATGTTGAGGCAACAACAAAAGAAGTGGGACAGCCAGCTGAGACTGTCAGAGAAGAATTGGAGCAGATATCTTAGGTTTCCCAAGAAGAAAAAGGGAATGAGAATTCTAAGGAATGGCTTGATACTTTCAGCCAGGAAGCTGAAAAGGAGGAAGATTCAGCACTGAAGCTAGCAACAGAAGAAGAAAAAGAGTAGGCAGGCAGATTGATCACTCCATGGGAGATGGAGCTAGAGATGCTAGAGGATTGCATGAACAATCTAGAACCAGCAGGTGACTGCCATGAGTAGGTATTAGCAGAGGAGCATTCTGAGGAATCGCTCAGAGATTTCAGCCAGGGAGCTGAAAAGGTGATGAAGATTGCAGAGCTGAACTTTGCAGTAGGGTGGCAAGTTAAGGCCACAAAAGAAGATGAGGATGGCATGGGAGATCATGATGATCTACCCAATTGCAGAAAAATTTTGTATCCGAGGAGACTGCATGGGCAGAGCCAGCCACTGGAGCAGCTGGATGAATTGATCGAGAAGATTAGGAGGCTGATGGTAGAGTCAGCAGAAACTGCCAGCAAGGAGAAGTTGACCAGAAGAAAAGAAGCAGCAACAACAACACAAAAGCAGCAACAATAGCAGCAGAGAAGTGGAGCAAGAAGACTCCAGACAGTTGTTTGGGATCCAGGAGGATTTCCACAGCTGAGGGTGGAAGCTCATGAGCCAGGAGTATGATGCAGGAGAATCTCTCCATGTCAGCCAGCCAACCAACCAACCACGTCAGCGCGTGCATTCAAAGCTGAAGAGAGGTGCAACCCTCGTCTTCCATTTTGAATTTAAATGTAATTTAATGTTTTAGGCTGTTGATCTGTGAAGCCGTTCTTTGCACAAGCGTAGAGTAGGTAGGCCTTTAATGTTTGAAGGCTAAGATCTAGATCCGATTTGTGGACTAGACAGCCCATTCAATGTAATTGAATAGGGTATGTAGATTGGAGGGAGGAGCTCGAAGATCCCCCTCATGTAAAAGATAAATTTGGATCTCATTTTGGAGGTAGTTGTAATAGTTTTAGGAAGGAGAGAGAAGAAGAGAAGGAGACGAGACCTTGATACAGTCTGCGCTCAGAATACCTTTGTAAAGAGACATTTTGATTAATATAATCCAGAGCAGTTTTTCCTGCATATTGTCTGTGTTATGTGAATGTCTTTGTGTGTTCATTATGCTGTAGATGTATGCTAGACATTTGCAAGGAGTTGTTTGATTTTCAGGCTTGAAAGGTTCTTTGTGGTTTCATGCCAGGAGGGCGTGACAGAGTATTGCGGTCTCTGAATACCAGTGCATAGATGCACTTCTAAACTCTATGGAGTCAGATAAAGCTCTTTCCAGGAGGGCACAATAGCTGAGATCAACAATTCAGGGAAGACCTTTGAGGTTGTTGAACACCTCAGGAGGCAAGGCTGTGGAGAAACATAGTTGCAGACATAAAATCTGTTGGGAGTTCTGTAAAGCTCTGCCAGGTGGGCATTGAGCCAGTGCAAGGAGTGCACAGAGGAAGAACTCTGCTGTGAGTTTAGATAGAAGAAAGAATCATCTGATGATTCTTGATACTCTTCCAAGAGGGAATTGAGTAAGTGCTAGAGTGCACAGAAGGAACTCTGTGAGTTCAGAGATTGAAGAAGAGTCCACTGAAGGATCTTTGCAGTGTTACTGAACAACCTGAAAGACTCAGCAATAGGTTTCTTGAGCAGACAGAGTGCTAGGAGGGTATCATATTTCTCCATCTGAGGGAGAAGGAAGAAAGAATTATTTTCCTTAGAAGTCTGAGTCTCAGAGGAGCTCAGAAGAGATAGCACCGTGTACGTGAAGACTCTGCAAGGAGTGCAGAAGTTGCAGAATCCTTCAAATATTCGAGAGCAAAGCTCAGGAGAAATCGGGCCGTAGGATTTGAACCAACAGGGGTCGTTGGATCACTCACGAAATCTCATTTCAGGGTTTCGGGAGTTGGAGAACTGAAAGCCTTTCCTCAAGATTCGCGAGGTTGCAAAAGGCGAAGTCCTGAAGGGGCGAAAGGGTTTGTGTGGGCTAGTTATTGGTGAAGCACATCGAAACTCGGTATTTTGGGGTTTCGTGGGTTGAAGAGATGAAGGCTTAGCATCATGATTTGTGAAGTTGCAAAGTTCGAGAACTCCAAAAAAGGTGGGAAGTTCCATTGTGGGACCCGCGTTGACGACGTGTCAGAATTTCGCCATTTCGGCATATCGAAGGATAAGAGGTCGAGACTTTTGTCCCGAGAGTCCAGAAGTCGTGAAATCAAGAAAGAACATGAGTCGTTCTCTGGAAGGAGGACACGTGACACAATATCCTCTCTATCAGGGATTCAGACATCAGGGTTCAGAGAAGGAAGTCCTTCGACTTTGTGAGTGGTGAAGTCACGAGAAAATCACAGCCATCCATCGGAGGAGGATAGGTGGCAGAGATTAAGGGATCTCGTGAACTCGGAGGTTCGCAAGGTGAGAGCCCAAAGGTTGGGTGCTCCAAGTCGCGAAGTTTCGAACTCGTGAGGAGCGGGGACAACCATTGGATCCAGAGAACGAGAGGACAATTGAATCATAAACCCCATCGTGTTTCACGCATTCAGAGGTTTGGGGGTTGAGAGGACCTCGTCTCGATTGTCGAAGTCATGAAGTGCCGAGAGCTGAGGCTCATGTGGACACACGACAGAATCACAAGGTGGGGCCCACATGATAGATAGGCAAACACTCGTCACCTAGAGAAGGGAGTCAATGCTCCGTTGATTTCTCGCATCTCGAGGATTCATGGGATAAGAGTGTGAAGGCTCGACGCTTCAACCTACGGGGTTGCGAATAGTGAAAAACATCAAGGAAGGAATCAACCCGTTGTTGACTTATCGCGTCTCATGAGATCGCAACAGGAGGGCACGAGAGTTCGACCCACAAACTCACGAATGTGTGAATTGTGAGAGGCGCTCATATTTAAGCCCTAGCCTACGATTACGTTTGGAGCGTGTAGACAAGGAAAAGGAGTCAACACTCCATTGACTTCTCGCATCTCAGGGATTCGCGATATAAGAGCATGGGAGCTCGAAGTTGAAACTCACAAAGTGGAAAGTAGCGAGAGGTGCTAACAATTAGCCTGGCTGGTAGTCACACTCAGAAGGCACTAATAGAGGAAGAGCCATACCCGTATCAGCATTTTGGGTATCACAGAATTGGAGGAGGATGAGTCGGAGTTTCAACTCATGAACTCGCAAGTTGCGAGTTGCGACAAGCACCCTTGGAATTGGGCCTTGGTCATAGCACTATGGTCACACGAAAGGGCAAAGCCCGTGCCTAGTGTTGTTTTCACAGGAAGGACTTGTGGATCGATTGGAAAGGAGATTCCAGCAGGGAATCTGAAAGAGTCAATCCAGCTCGAAGGGGTTAAAGAATGATCCCGTGAGCGGATCTCGGGCCCGAGGGCCGATAGGTGTGCATTAGTTTGGTATCAAAGCCTTAACTCTGTATGTATATTTCAGGCAAAGAAGCAGAAGGAAAAAGAAGACAAAGTGCTGGAGACTCTTTAGTGATTGCTTGTAGGTGAGCAACAGGTTTTCCAGGAGAGCAGACGGAGACAGCGATATGGCTACTAAAGGCCATAGATACACTAGAAATAAAAAACTCAGAGCTAATGAGAAAATCTGAAATAGATGAAGAACTCGCTGATATAAGGGCAGAAATAGAAAAGCTTGCATTGTGGATGCAACAAAACGCCAGGTCGAGATGGGTATACGAATGGCCCATGAGGAAGCCGAAAGAAAAATGGCCAGTCAAGAAGTTGATGGCTAGAAGACAGCGTAGGCTATTAAGAAGGTGGTTGAGGCATGCTGAAAACCTCAACAGACCAGAGGAGAGGGTTCAGATATGTGAGACAGAGACTGGGAGAAATATTAGTGATGATGAGGATGAAATGGGAGCAGCTGAAGATCTCAAGAACTGCCAGGAGGGCAGAGAAGAAATTCCCAATTGCTAGGAGGGAAAGGGGTTGAGATCACTGTGGGATCTCACAGAGTGTCATGAGGATAGCCAGGGAATTTCACATTGCCAGGAGGGAAATGGATCGAGATCGTTGTGGGATCTCACAGACTGCCAGGAGGGCAGCCGAGAGTTTCCAATTTTCCAGGTGGGCAAGGGAACAGAGATGGGATCAGTTGATTCCATAGACTTCCAGGAGGGCAGCAGGAAAATCCCATATTGCCAGTGGGTAGGGATGAGCAGATGAGATTATCTGAGAGTCTCATAAACTCAGAGGTGAGTTTGGATCAGCAGATGTAGTTGACAGAAGAGGAGGATCATAGGAGCCTTCTAATGATTGGGGGAATTGAAATATTCCTGCCACTTAGCCCAGGGGAGGCAGAAATATGCGTTGCGGATGTTGAGGCAGCAACAACAGAAGTGGGACAGCCAGATGAGACTGTCAGAGAAGAATTGGAGCAGATATCCGAGGTTTCCCAAGAGGAAAAAGGGAATGAGAATTCTAAGGAATGGATTGATACTTCTAGCCAGGAAGATGAAAAGGAGAAAGCTGTAGGACTGAATCTAGCAGCAGAAGAAGAAAAAGAGCAGGCTGGCAGATTGATCACTCCATCGGAGATGGAGCTAGAGATGCTAGAGGATTGGCTGAACAATACAAAACCAGTAGGTGACTGCCATGAGAAGGTATTGGTAGAGGAGCATTCTGAGGAATCGCTCAGAGATTTCAGCCAGGGAGCTGAAAAGGTGATGAAGACTGCAGAGCTGAACTTTGTGGCAGGGTGGAAAGTTAAGGCCACAGAAGAAGATGAGGATGGCATGGGAGATCATGATGATCTACCCAATTGCAAAATTTTTTTGTAGCCGAGGAGACTGCATGAGCAGATCCAGCTGTTGGAGCAGCTGGACGAAGTGATCAAGAAGATCAGGAGGCTAATGGTAGAGTCAGCAAAAATTGTCAGCAAGGAGAAGCTGAGCAGAAGAAAAGAAGCAGCAGTAGAAGCAGCAGTAGAGAAGTGGAGCAAGAAGACTCTAGACAATTGTTTGGGATCCAGGAGGATTTCCATAGCTGAGGGTGGAAGCTCATGAGCCAGGAGTATGATGCAGGAGCATCTCTCCACGTCAGCTAGCCAGCCATCCAGCCATGTCAGCGCGTGCATTCAAAGCTGAAGAGAGGCGCAACCCTCGTCTTCCATTTTGAATTTAAATGTAATTTAATGTTTTAGGATGTTGAGCCATGAAGCTGTCCTTTGCACAGGCGTAGAGTAGGTAGGCTTTTAATGTTTGAAGGCTGACATCTAGATCCGATTTGTGGACTAGACAGCCCATTCAATGTAATTGAATAGGGTAGGTAGATTGGAGGGAAGAGCTCAAAGAGCCCCCTCATGTAAAATATCAATTTGGATCTCATTTTGGAGGTAGTTGTAATAGTTTTAGGAAGGAGAGAGAAGAAGAGAAGGAGCCGAGACCTTGTTATAGTCCACATTCAGAATACCTTTGTAAAAAGACATTTTGATTAATATAATCCAGAGCAGTTTTTCCTGCATATTCTCTGTGTTATGTGAATGTCTTTGTGTGTTCATTATGCTGTAGATGTATGCTAGACATTTGCAGGGAGTTGTTTGATTTTCAGGCTTGAAAGGTTCTTTGTGGTTTCATGCCAGGAGGGTGTGACATCATACTATGGTCTCTGAATACCAGTGCATAGATGCACTTCTAAACTCTACAGAGTCAGACAAAGCTCTTGCTAGGAGGGCACAGTAGCTGAGATCAACAATTTAGGGAAGACCTTTGAGGTTGCTGAACACCTCAGGAGGCAAGGCTGTGGAGAAACATAGTTGCAGACAGAAACTCTGTTGGAGTTTTGTAAAGCTCAGCCAGGTGGGCATTGAGCTAGTGCAAGGAGTGCATAAAGGAAGAACTCTACTGTGAGTTCAGATAGAAGAAATAATCATCTGAGGATTCTTGATACTCTGCCAGGAGGGCATTGAGTAAGTGATAGAGTGCACAGAAGGAACTTTGTGAGTTTAGAGATTGAAGAAGAGTCCACTAAAGGATCTTCGTAGGGTTACTGAACACCCTGAAAGACTCAGCAATAGGTTGCTTGAGCAGATAGAGTGCCAGGAGGGAATCATATTTCTCCATCTGAGGGAGAAGGAAGAAGGAATTATTTTCCTTAGAGGTCTGAGTCTCAGAGGAGCTCAGAAGAGATAGCACTGTGTACGTGAAGACTCTGCAAGGAGTGCAAAAGTCGCATAATCCTTCAAAGATTCGGGAGCAAATCTCAGGAGAAATCAGGCCGTAGGATTTGAACCAATAGGGGTCGTTGGATTACTCACAAAATCTCATTTCGGGGTTTCGGGAGTTGCAGAACTGAAAGCCTTGCCTCGAGATTCACGAGGTTGCAAAAGGAAAAGTCCTGAAGGGGCAAAAGGGTTTGTGTGGGCCAGTTATTGGTCAAGCACATCGAAACTCAGTATTTCAGGGTTTCGTGTGTTGAAGAGCTGAAGGCTTAGCATCAGGATTTGCGAAGTCCGAGAAATCCAAAAAAGGCGGGAAGTTCCATTGTGGGACCCACGTTGACGACGTGTCGGAATTTCACCATTTCGGCATATCGAAGGATAAGAGGTCGAGACTTTTGTCTTGAGAGTCCAGAAGTGGCGAAATCGCGAAAGAACCTGAGCCGTTCGCTGGAAGGAGGACACATGTCGTGATATCCTCTCTATCGAGGATTCAGACATCGGGGTTCAGAGAAGGAAGTCCTTTGACTTCGTGAGTGGTGAAGTCGTGAGAAAATCGCAGCCTTCCATCGGAGGAGGACAGGTGGCAGAGATCAAGGGATCTCGCGAACTCGAAGGTTCACAAGGTGAGAGCCCAAAGGTTGGGTGCTCCAAGTCGTGAAGTTGAGAAATCACGAGGAGCGGGGACAACCATTGGATCCAGAGAACGGGAGGACCGTTGGATCAAAAACCCCATCGTGTTTTGCGCATTCATAGGTTCGGGGGTTGAGAGGACCCCGTCTCGATTTTTGAAGTCACGAAGTGCCGAGAGCCGAGGCTCGTGTGGACATGCGATAGAATCACAAGGTGGGGACCACATGATAGATAGGCATACACACATTGCCTAGAGAAGGGGGTCAATGCTCCATTGATTTCTCGCATCTCGGGGATTCGAAGGATAAGAGCGTGAAGGTTCAACGCTTCAACCTGCGAGGTTGTGAATAGTGAAAAAAGTCAAGGAAGGAGTCAACCCGGCATTGACTTATCGCGTCTCGAGAGATCACAACAGGAGGGAACGAGAGTTCGACCAATGAACTCACAAAGGTGAGAATTGTGAGAGGTGGTGGTATTTAAGCCCTAGCCTATGGTTACGTGTGGAGGGCGCAGACAAGGAAAAGGAGTCAACACTCCGTTAACTTCTCGCGTCTCAAGGATTCACAAGATAACAGCATGGGAGCTCGACGTTGAAACTCGCGAAGTGGCGAGTAGCGAGAGGTGCTAGCACTTAGCCTAGCCAACGATCACGCTCAGAAGGCACTGACAGAGGAAGATACATACCTGTATCGACATTTCGGGTATCGCAGAATTGGAGGAGGAAGAGTCGGAGTTTCAACTCATGAACTCGCGAGTTGCGAGTTGCGACAAGTGCCCTTGGTATTGGGCCTTAGTCATAGCGCTGTGGTCGCATGAAAGGGAGGAGCTCTTTCCTAGTGCTGTTTTCACAGGAGATCTTCCCAAAGGACCTGTGGATCGATTGGAAAGGAGATTCCAGCAGGGAATCCGAAAGAGTTGGTCCGACTCAAAGGGGTTAAAGAACGATCTTGTGAGTGGATCTTGGGCCCAAGGGCTGATAGGTCTGTGTCAGTAAATCTCCTGTCTTGACCACTCCAGACTTCAAAAAAACCTTTATTGTGGAATGTGATGCCTCGGGAAATGGAATTGGTGTTGTCCTAATGCAAGAAGGAAGGCCCCTGGCTTTTGAAGGTCAACCACTCAAGGGAAAGGACTTACACAAACCCATTTATGAGAAACAAATGATGGAAATAGTACATGCATTGAAGAAATGGCGTCCTTACCTAATAGGTAGGAACTTCAAGGTCAAAACAGATCATGATAGTCTTAAATACTTCTTGGAACAAAGACTATCTTCAGAAGAACAACAAAAATGGGTAACCAAGATATTGGGTTAT
>SNQJ01S0023372.1:82597-96947 GCA_010110895.2 Picea sitchensis
AATCATGTTGGAGCCTGAAGCCATCACTGACACAAGAATTCGCCAGCTGAGGAATAGATCCATTTCAGAGTATCTCATTAAATGGAGGAAACTACCGGCTGAAGATTCCACTTGGGAAGACGAGTCTTTTATACAGAAGCATCCAGAGTTACTTAAGCATTGCAGACAACACTTGTCTCAAGCGGAGGGGCATGTTAAGCCCTAATATTGGCTCATTAACTCTTAATTGGGGCATATTATATTAGTAATGTTATTTTATTTATGTCGTCTTTAGGCCATTAGTTGTAATTATACCTCCTAGTCTCCTATATATACCAAGGAGACATTTTCATTTTAAATCATCTTGTACTTGAACATTTAAGTCGGGTAAAAGGAGGTTGCCCCCTCGAAGAGGCTTATTATCTGAAATTATCTCTTTTTCAAGGTGTTGAGTATTTTTTCTGAGGTTTTTCTATGCTATATTGGTATTTGGTTCTTAACATTTTGAATGCATTGAAATTTGACATGGATAGCCTATTCGCATGCCTTAACGATATGGGAGGGTTTCTAGACTCAAATTTGACTCACACACCCACTTTCTTCCATCATCAATTCATCATGTAAACCAGAAACCTTAATTTATTGGAGTCATCAATTTGTTCCCAATGAATGGATGCACTGTTGTTGACATGGAATGGGACAATAGATGTACCTTCTTAATTTTCTTCCTTCACTTGATGTGGGCATGGTCATTCCTAGCCTTGAATTGAAAGCTTCCCCTAGTCTTAGTCGTCACCCTTCAGGACAGTTGTCACCCAATGATCATTATATCAGAAGGTTGGATGCATTTGGTCATTGTGATCATGAGGCTTTATAAACCTATAGTAACAAGAGACACTAATTGAACTTTGACTAGATTGAAAGGTGCGTGCAATTGAAAATACTAACAACCCAAAACTAAAAGGGATCAATACACTGACTGTCAATGAGAGGTGATCTTGGCACAGTGTGTAGGAATCAGCCTAGCACCTTCAAAATCATCATTCTCCAAATGTCTTATACAAATTTTACAAGGAAATTGTACTAGGACTAGACACGGGCAACAATGACTTATGAATGGGGCCAACATTGAAATTTTTTCAAACTATTTCTGAATACATTGAAATTTGACATGGATAGACTATTCACATGCCTTAACGATATGGGAGGGTTTTTGGACTCAAATTTGACTCACACGCCCACTTTCTTCCATCATCAATTCATCATGTAAACCATAAACCCTAATTTATTGGAGTCATCGATTTGTTCCCAGTGAATGGATACATTATTGTTGACATGGAATGGGACAACACATGCACCTTCTTAATTTTCTTCCTTCACTTGATGTGGGCATGGTCATTCCTAGCCTTGAATTGAAAGTTTCCCATAGTCTTAGTCGTCACCCTTCAGGACAGTTGTCACCCAACGATCATTATATCATAAGTTTGGAGGCATGTGGTCATTGGGATCATGAGGCTTTATAACCCTACAGTAACAAGAGACATTAATTGAACTTTGATTAGATTGAAAGGTGCATGCAATTGAAAATACTAACAACCCAAAACTAAAAGGGATCAATACATTAACTGTCAATGAGAGGTGATCTTTCCGCTGTGTGTAGGAATAGGCCTAACACCTTCAAAATTATCATTCTCCAAATATTGTATACAAATTTTACAAGGAAATTGTACTAGGACTAGACATAGTTAACAATGACCTGTGAATGGGGCCAACGTTGAAATTTTTTCAAACTATTTTTGAATGCATTGAAATTTGACATGGATAGACTATTTTCATTCCTTAACTATATGGGAGGGTTTCTGGACTCAAATTTGACTCACACCCACTTTCTTCCATCATCAATTCATCATGTAAACCATAAACCATAATTTATTGGAGTCATCAATTTGTTGCCAGTGAATGGATGCGTTGTTGTTGACATGGAATGGGACAACACATGTACCTTCTTAATTTTCTTCCTTCACTTGATGTGGGCATGGTCATTCCTAGACTTGAATTGAAAGTTTCCCCTAGTCTTAGTCATCACCCTTCAGGACAGTTGTCACCCAACGATCATTATATCAGAAGGTTGGAAGCATATGGTCATTGGGATCATGAGGCTTTATAACCCTATAGTAACAAGAGACATTAATTGAACTTTGACTAGATTGAAAGGTGCATGCAATTGAAAATAATAACAACCCAAAACTAAAAGGGATCAATACGCTGACTGTCAATGAGAGGTGATCTCGCCGCGGTGTGTAGGAATAGGCCTAACACCTTCAAAATTATCATTCTCCAAATATCTTATACAAATTTATTTTAGATTGTACTTTCATATTTCTGTTAAAGTTGGCTTATAATCAAAACCCTATATTGTTGGTTAGTCATTAGGGATCTCTTTTTACATAGTTCTTGGATGAAGAAAGCATAGACCCTTGACCTCGCATTTTTCCTAGAGTTAGATTCGTGTGAGAAGCCACTGCTTTTATTTTTTGTTCTCTTTGAAAACTATAGGTTAATTCTCTTTGTTGTTTTATATTTCCATTTATTTCATAATTGAAAAGTCTCTTGTTGAAAGAAAAGAGTTCACTAGAACCCCTAGTATTTTACTTACCAATAAAGACCTAGGATTTTCTAAATGGTTTTCTTGTGAGCCAAAGAGTAAAGTAGATTGTTTTTTATTTTCAAATCTAAATATTCACAAGTACATTTCATATTTGAAGGGTAACTTAGATGAAGAAAATATCATTTAATTTAGTACTTATCTTGGTTACTTGCTTTCTCAATAGTTTAAATTTCAACTAATTGTAATTTACTTTCATTTGCAAGAATTTTCATTTCAAGTTAGTCGCACCACACGTGCACACATCCCACACCTTAAATTGTATTCTTGGTTCATGCCACCAAGCTAAACCTAATAATAAACCATCTAATCTAACACATACAATCCCACTTGGGCATCAAAATAATGTTGTAGTTAGGTTAGGACTCTGTGGATAGGCATCCAAATAATTTACCTGGGTCATTTCACATTGAAACATAGAGGTTGACTATTAGGGAACTTTAAAAATCCTTTCTTATGGACATGGTTCCATCCTGTTTGGTAATAGGCATGCTATTTTAAAGTGGATAATTCCAAGGATGGGACCGGATGTATGATCAAGACTCATTTCTCTTTTATTACTGAAGTTCTTTAGATTATTATATTTCATATTGAAGCCAATGAAACATGTTACATATATTTTTGAAGAGGTATCTTAGTGGTCATACTACTAGGTATCCTTACCTAGGCGGCTCTCGTAGGAGGGGGGACACCTAAGATAGATTTCTTCAGGGCATTGGAATTTTATCACCTGACGTCTCCTAGTTATAATTGTCTCTTATGTACCTTCACTCATCCACATGGGGACCCTTACTACCTGTATTTTTGGTTGATTGGAAGGATCTTATCCATAGAATAGGTTTTGTTTGAGTGAATTCAATTATCTTATAGGCTAGAGCCATTTGTCTTTGTAGGATGGAGCTTCTTGAATTCAGATATATTTATTTTTATTCAAACACACTTATACCCACTCGTTGCACCACTTGAGCACCTAGTGTGTGTATTTTTTTTATCATTATTCTTTTCTTAGTTCATTGATTTGTTCTATTATACTTTTGATTAGCTTCTTCCACCTTTAAGGTGATATTTTCATCTGGACACCATAGCCCCCCCTAGGATATATTGTTGTTAGCTAAAAATATTTAAACCTAAGTTACCTATTAGATGAAAAATCTTCACCTATTTACGAAACATGGTTCCCCACCCTAACCCACCTTCAAGTTCTAGTTCTTCTAATTCATACCCCCCCTCCCCATAGATGGATGTTGGTACATGTAGTTCTGAACCCATTTCTACCCCTTATGTTCCTTCATCTTCCTCCAACCCAAGTTCCACCATGGCTGGAACTAATGCTGGAACCAATATTGGAGCCAATGCTAACCAACTGTTTGTGACTTTTATGGAAGGGTTAAGTCTCCATGATTTGATCAAGTTAATCAATGATCTTATCTTCCATGATACCAATTGGCCCAATATTCCAAATAAAAATCCCTCTGACATCCCAATGTTTGAGGGTAAACCTAGAGAGTATCCCTCCAACCATATCGTTCCCTTTCACCTTTTGTTTTCTTCCAACTCCATAACGGAGGATTCAATTAGGTTGATACTTTTTTAATGCACTTTAATGGGCATTCCCACCAAATTGTACATAGAAAAACCTAGAAATACTCATACAACCTTTGAGTTCATATAAAATTATTTCCTTACCTTCTTCCAACTTCCATTCCACCATCACATAGGGATAGAAATCTTGACAAATTTCCATTAGACCACAACCACTCACATCTCAGAACACATCCATGAGTGGCTTATAAGATGTGCCTTGTGAAAATCCAACATCAATGATCAATTTCTTATAGAGTAGTTCCTAGAATCCCTTCTTCCCCTCATCACCAAGGATGTATCCATGACTATGCCTAGAAATGAGGATGAAGCCATCCAAAAGGAACAATTGTACAATATTATTTATTCCCAATTGGGGCATCTCTACATTATCCTTCCTAATGCCCCTCGCTCTTAGTCAGGTGACAAGGATGTATCTATGACTATATCTCGGGGGCTATGAGTTAGAGATTGTATATTATATTATATTATATATATAATTTATAAATTATATATATATTATATAATATATAAATTATATTATACATAAATAATATAAAAACAAAAATTAAAAAAATAAACCAAAACAAAACAACGTAAAAAAAACCCCAAACCAAAATCAAACTACACTATCTCACTACACTATCACGCTCATATTTTTGTGCTCATGCGAATAGTTGCACACACACACGTAGAGTGGAGAGGAGCACGGGAAAAGGAGGGAGAGGCACACACACACACGTAGAGTGGAGATGAGCACAGGAGAAGGAGGGAGAGGCGCACACACGAATGCAGAGTGGAGAGGAGCACAAGAGAAGGAGGGAGAGGACCAGGAGAGAAGGAGGGAGAGGTGAATGAAGAAAGAGGGAGAGGATCACGGAGAAGGAGGGAGAGGCCCACGGTGAAGGAGGGCACACGGGAGGAGGGCGCACCAGAGGTGGTTACATGGATGGAGGAGGGCACATGGTTTTGAGGGCGCACTAGAGGAGGGAACAAGAAGAAGAGGGTGCATGGGAGGAGGGCACACACAGAGGATAAATATGGTTTGATTTATTTCTCCTATCACTTGAGTGTGCATGCTAATTGTTTGACGAAATTATTGATAGAAATATGGTTTGATGGAATGTAATGGTTGTAGTGATTTTTTCATAATGGGCTTGCAGAGTTCCCAAATATCTCTTCCCAAGCTCAACATTCTTACCATGTGCCAAAAATTGTCACTATCTTCTATGTAATTCAAATCTTCCCTAAAATAGAGCACACATATGACCTAAGTCATCCTTTTAAAATGCACATAGATGGTTTTATATTAATGTGAAATATATAAATAAAGGTGGAAACTTGTAGTCCTTCATATGAATAATGACATATTGAAATCTAGCACTCCAACATCACCTTTATATGAGAGAAACAAGTTGGCCCAAATGGCACTTTAGGCCTTTTTCTGGCACTTCAAAACTTTCCTGCCTAGATTTGTAAAATGCATTTAATGCCCATAAAAACTTTTTCTAGAGAAAGCCAACTATTCTAGGTTTAACAATATTTACATCCTCATAAAAGCGATGTGTCAAATTTTTTCCAAGAATATTTTATCATCATTGATTTCAATAAAATTGGTAATTTTTTGCCAATATTGCAAGTTGTCTAGCAGTTTTTGAAATGAAAATAAAGTTGATAAAATTTTGTTATGGAAACAAAAAAACTATGCTAGGTTATATTGATTAGGTTTCCTCACAAAACCCATTTGCCCTAATTTTAGTTCTATGCTCCAAATTCCCTTTCCATAAATTAAAATTCCTCAAATTTGGTCATTTTCAAGAATTTCAAGATGGGATGATTGGGTATTGGAAGTAGAGGGTTTTAAAACTATGATAATAGATAATTTGAAGGAGATCATAATCATTGTGCACTTCATCATTGACAACTTGTATCATCTATTAGGACTTTGGGGGCGGATCTTTGAATGAAGGACAATATTGTATATTGAGCCCACATAAGTAACAACATAGCTGACCTGGAACACTAAAGATACAATTGTTGGGAATGTTTCCCCATACCCCACCATAGAAGAGCTACCTCATTTATCTTGGGATTGATACACACCGTGTTCTTTTCATGACTCCTTGTATTAGTGTCTTGTCTTAATGTTGTCCTAATCATCCTAGTCTCCTTTGCAATCCAAAAAATAGCCTTGATTTTTCAAGTTGAACTTGGAGTTGTTTTAATAGTGCTTAGTGGTATTGGATGTGCAAAAAAAGTAGAATATGTTCAACTTCTATAGGTTCTTGTCTCTTTTACTAGGTTTTCCATTATCACTATATTTTTTTCCCTCCTTTGTTTGCTTCAATTAGGGTCACTTGGATTCGATGAAACTAAATATATATATTTCGGTAGGGTCACATGCATAAATATTGCAGGGAGCATAGTAATGTAGTGAGAACCAAAGTGGTGATGATCCCATAGTTCCCCCACCTACCTTATGACAGAAAGGTCATTTCTTCACAATCCATATAGGCTAAATTAAATGTAAAAAAACTAGGCGATAAATTTTCAAAAAGACCATAATATCACAATCCTTCAGGCCATGATTAACCTAATCCTCCTTGTTGATGATTAAATATAATCCCCAAAGAGGTTTTTGATAACTAATTATTATAGGAGAAGTAGTTGTCATGGGAAAGAGGGATGGAAACTTGTATACAATAAGTGTGGGGATACTAGAAGTGGCATTGAGATCCATGGTTAATCTAGTTGATTAGTGAAAAATATCGTCACTTGGCATCACAATTTTGGGCATGTTTGAACATAGTCTTCGGAAGTTTTGTCCAATTAACAATTTGTATGTGGACTCAAATTGAGGGTATTAGTGGAATTCAAGGTTTATGAGGGATACAAGCTCGAGAAGCATCATAGACACTCGATTTATAAGGATGAAATGTATAGAACAAGAGGAATGATGGAATTGATGCATTCAAACATCTACAAGTGAATTCAAGTGTTGTCACATAGAGGAGGAAAGTATTTTATCAAATTTATCGATGATTTTTCATGAAAGACATTTGTTTACATTCTAAAAATAAATCATAAGTCTTTGAGCATTTAAAATTTTTTAAAGCCTTTGTGTAGAAACAATTGGGAGACCATTGAAAATACTAAGGTGTAATAATGGGGGAGAGTACACATTAAAAGCATTCAAGATTTTTTTTCTCTCATGAATGGATCCAATTAGAATATACTTCCCCATATTATTTGTAGTGAAACAAGGTAGTGGAGAGAAAAAAATGGCCTATGGTGGATAATGCAAGGTGTATGCTTAAAAGTTTCATACTGAAAAATACAATCTAGAGAAAAGCATGGAAACCACAACCTATTCCTAAAGTAGGTTACCTACCAAAGAATTGCAGAAGTCATTGTTTGGAGCATGGCATCGAAGGAAGCCAAATGGTTAGAATTTGAGAGCTTTTGGTTTTCCATTATATGCATACATTATAGATAGAGGTGAAAAAAAATGGATGATAGGAGCACAAAATGTGGTTGGCTATGGTTCAAATGCAACTATTTATAGATTGTATAGCCCAATAGAACATTCAATGATTATAAGTTGAGATGATTTTTTATGAAGTTGTAGTGTTAGTGAAGAATCTCGATAGAGACTACAAAGGTAGGAGAAGCATTAAGCTTTTATATGTCCCCTCAATGGATATAATTGAGAAATATATCGAGGGAACTTCAAATGAATATAATCCTTCATTTTGGGAGAGTGTAGAAGTGAAAAAAACCTAACAAATAATTGTCGACACTAAGAATATCAACAAGAATACAAAAAATATTAGAAACACTATGGATTTATGCAAGGATTGTTGAAGTGCTCAAACCCTAAACAATAAAAATTGTTCTTAAAGGCCAAAACATGGGAGAATGGAAACAAGCTATGGATGAAAAGTATGAGCCATTAGTGAATAATCAAACTTGGGCACGTGCTCCTCTACCAATAGGTAAGAAAGAAACTAGTATTAAGTGGGTTTTCAAACAAAACATGTCAAGTGATTCTGTTGGGAAATATAAAGCTCAATTGGTGGTGAAAGTGTACACACAAATTTAGGGCACGGACAACCCAAAGAATTTTATACCAATAGTGAAGATGGCATCCATTATAGAAATCTCAGCAATTGCAATAATGATGCATATGCATATCCATCAACATGATGTTGAGACAACATTCATTAATGGTATGTTGTAGGAAGATATATGTATGGAACAACTTGAGGGTTATGTACAACAAGGAAACAAGCATATGGTGTGCATGTTGTAAAAGTAATTGCATAGACTTAAGAAATCCTATAGGGCATGATATTGACACATTGATGCACATTTAATGAATGAGGGTTTCCAACATTATACTACATATCTAAATATTTATGTCAAGCATAATGTCAAGTCTTTTATAATTTTGGAATTATCCATAGATTATGCATTTGTATGAGCAAGGAGTTATCTTTGTTAAATTATTTCAAATCAAAATTGTTGTAGAATTTGACATGTTGGATCATGGAGAGATCCATTAATCCTACTTGGTTATTCAAGTAGTAAGAGATTTGAGAAATAGGAAGTTTCATTTGAGTCAAAGGAGAACATTGAACATATCCTTTATATATTAAGGATGAGTGATTTCTAAAATGTGAAGACTCAAATGGAAATTGCCCAAAACTTGTCACAAGATATGGGTCCAAGTACTCAAGTTGATGATGAAAGTATGATAAATATTCCTTATTGGAGTGTGGTAGGCATCCTTATGTATGAAATAGTATGCATGAAACTTCATATTTATTTTTCAATTACAAATGTAAGTGATTTATCAAGTAATCTTGGGTTGCAACATTGGGAAACAATTAAAAGGATTTTCACATTTCTCAAAGGAACACGGGCATCAACATCTGTGAGAGAATGTTAGATGCAATGCAATTGTTTGGATATTGTGATGCAAATTGGGAAGAAGATGTTGTTGAGTTAAAATAAACATCTAGATATTGCTTCAAGTAGGTTGGTGGAATTGTCTCATGGAGAAGAAGTAACCCACCATTTCCTTATCAAGTGCTAAAGAAGAACATGTAGTAGAAAATCATGCAAGCAAGGAATTGATGTGGCTAAGAAAATTACAAAAATATGTTAGGTTAGAGCAACTGAATCCTACAATTTTAAGATGTGATCACCAAAGTTTCATTGAAATGGCTAAGAATACTAGGTTTCATGCAAGAATAAAGAGAATTTAAGTGCAGTACCATTATGTTTGTGAGCAATTGGAGAAGCATAAATTTTAGCTTGCGTTTTGTGAAACACGATAGTTGATCACTAACGTAATGACAAAGGTACATATTCAGATGGATTGAGAAGTCTTGAAGAGTATGAGGATAGACATGCATAGCTTTACTAATCCCTAATACGTTTCAATTTTGAGGAAACACCCTTCGTTCTAGATCATCCCACATTGTTAATGACAAGTTAATCACCTCATACTTTCAATATTTATGCACGTTTTTCCACAAAATATACAATAAACATATGAGATTTTGGAGATTGGTTAGGGATCATTAATTTCAACAAATTCTATTAAATATCAACACAAGCCTTAACACTAATTTCTAGTGATCAAATTTGAAGATTCTATTTCCCTTCAAGACCCCTTCAACACTTCATAGAATGGAATTCAATTATTTCCCTGTCATTTTGGAAGCAAGGATAATTTCACATCTTTGCAAACAAGGGTAATCATTCTAACAACGTGTTAGTATTCAATTCTTAGGAGTCAAGATTCAAAACTCAAGAGGAAAAACAATTTGAATTTCAAAGTGGTATAATGTATTATTTATTCGCGAACGTGGTAGTTGGTGGGTGGTACTAATAGTGTTAGCTCCCCATCAAATCAATTTACTCTACATAATTGATGCATTTGAAAATCATCTAACAATAAACTATTGTTTTATGGTAAAGGTTGCCTCATACACTAAATACACTTATACATAAAATGTCATCAATTAACTCATCTTGCTTCAAAATTTGATCAATGTCTTTAGTGATAAGGAACAATGCCAATAAGCATAGATAAGACATGAGACAATACTTGGATGCTCAAGATTAATATTTCTATCACATCACCTTTCCATATACCAATCCCACAACACTTACCATGGAGCTTCTCAGAGCTAAAATGATGGTTTTGAAAATATGGATGAAAAAAGGATGGTTGGAGAGAAACCATGCTTAGAATGTCCATAATAGTTGAGACAATCCTTTAGACCTACAACCCAATTATTGTTCCTCATTGATTGTTCAATTTTCACCACTAAAGTGTATGGAGGTATACATACCCTACTCCCCTTTGGATTTGAATATGTGACCTCTTAGGAAGAAACACATGTTCTTAACCGTGTGCTTCCATAGAAGGCATGGAAAACACAAGTTTCAGGTTTTGAAATCTAATGTAAAAGTTATGAACACTAATGAAATTTTACAGGGAAATTGTCTCTTATGGAGCAATTTTCCCACCATCAAATATAGTGAAAATGTCTTTCATCAATATTCTTAATATCGATGATAAAGTGAAAACTAATATTGGAGATATCAAAACTGTCAAATTTGATAGATTATTTAAGTTTGAAATTCCAACCATGTGGTGAGCCAAAAACCCATCGCATATGGTACTCCACATCAATGCTTTTGGTTTTTATGTGCATGAGTAAAAGTTGGCCCTATTTTCCATGTGAGCTTAAATTCTTTAGCACTACGTGGAAATTCATTTCTGATGTTACTACCCTCATTTTTGGAGCCAGATAGTCAATGGCTATCTGAAAGATTTAAAGTCAGACATTTTGTGACAAATTGTCACATCTTAAAACATCGTGTTGGATCAATCTATTTAGACACCCCCCATAGATCCCTCCCCTCCAACATTATTTCCAACTCAAACCTTTCCTCCATTCCCCACCAGCCACTAAAGGCACTTTCCAAATATGTGAAATTCCAGGATCATAGATTTCCAAACTATCGATCCCCACTCAAATTCTTTGATAGGTCTCAAATCTAGTTCTCCACTGAGCGTCAGGGGATATGAAACTATATGCAACTTTATGCAACTTATATGCAAATATATGCAACTTTATGCAACTTATAATATGCAACTATATGAAACATTATGCAACAATGCAACTTATGCAACTTATGCAACTATATTCAACTATATTGCAACTATATGCAACTATATTGCAACAATTTCGTATGCAACATGCAACTTATGCAACTTAAGCAACTTTACAGAACTTATGCAACTTTACGCAACTTTATGCAACATGCAACTTTATGCAACAATGCAACTTATGCAACTATGCAACTATATGCAACTATATGTAACTTATGCAACTATGCAACTATATGCGACTTATGCAACTATATGCAACTATATGACAGATAAGTGTGGCAATTTCAACTTTATGCAACTAAATGCAAATATATGCAACTATGTTGGTACCAAAAACATATATTGGCACGACAACTTTTCTTCTTGTTTTAATGAGTGTAGGTACCACCAAATAGGTATCTGTCGGATCTATCTTCTTTGAGTGATGATCAAAATATACTAAGAGAGGTTGAAAGTGAGATGTGTTGTACTAGATCTACCGGTTCTAGATCAACTAGGTTGGAAAAGGTAAGGAAAAGATTTCATACCCGCATGCAATTTTTTATTGCCAATGGAGGGTCATGTAATTATGATGCTGAGAGCATAGGTGACATTGAGTTTCCTTTGAGGTATAAAAATCTAGTGCAACGATGGGAACCTAAGGAGATACCTGAAGTGGACATAGATTTCTTCATTGGTGGGAGGATGTATCGCATTAATCCTTCTTCCTTACATGGATTGGGGTTATTTTCCATGGATGGCATAAAGTTTGGCTATGACACTGCAACTGAATTGATGGAGTATGTTGGACCATTATAAAAATACAATCACTGGTTGATGTTGGTCTGATATATGCAACGTATGCGGAGATACATAGTTGCCAAAAATTATATACAACTACTAGATAACAATAAAAATAAAGGGGAAACTATGTATATTGATGGAAGGCCAAAAGCTATTGGAAACATTGCGGGCTTTATAAATAGTACATGACCAATGGAAACAACTAAGAAACCGAATTGCATATTTGAGGCACGCGAAGGAAATCATATATTTGTATGTGTAGAAAAAACAATAGTTCCAAGTGAAGAGTTGTTGATCGATTACAACTTAAATTGAATAGATGGAGAGGGTGCGACTATGGGGGTAAATATCTTACATACCATTCAACTCTACCTTTGATCAATCATTGTTAAAATTTATCGCTCCAATATTTCAAATTTTTAATGCATAAATTTTTTACAATTACTTTCATAACTCTTGTTGATTAATTTATTGTGTCAGCATCTATCCAAGGTGACCATGTAAAGGAACCCACTTTGCCTCAACAGATAAATGTTAAATACAACAAAAACTTGTGACTACAACAACTAAATTTAGAAATTTCATTATTATTTTTTTTTTGGTATTACTGTAATATTTCATTTTCTTAATGTTACAGGTGAATTTCATAACTTTTATTGATTGTTTTATTGTGTCAACATCCATCCAGGGTGACCGTGGCAGAAAATCACCCACTACATCTATCCAGGGTGACTGTGGACAGGAACCCATTGTGCCTCAGCAGGTAAATGTTAAATACAGTAAAAACTTATGACTACAACAACTAAATTTCTGAAGTTTCATTATTTTTTTTCTGATGTTACTCCAATATTTCATTTTTTAAATGTTACAGGTGAATTTCACAAATTTTGTTGATTGATTTATTGTGTCAACTTCTGTCTAGGGTGAAGTCCAAAAATCACCTGCTACATCTGTCCAGGGTGACCGTGGAAAGGCACCCGTAGTGCCTCACTAGGTAAATGTTAAATACAGTAACAACTTATGACTACAACAACTAAATTTCTGAAATTTGTTATTGTTTTTCTGATATTACTGCAATATTTCATTTTTTTAATGTTACAGGTGAATTTCATAACTTTTGTTGATTGACTTATTGTGTCAACATCTCTCCAGGGTGACCGTGTCCAAAAATCACCCGCTGCATCTATCCAGGGTGACCATGGAAAGGAACCCGCAGTGCCCCACTAGGTAAATGTTAAATATAGTAACAACTTATGACTACAACAACTAAATTTCTCAATTGTTAAAGTTCATCTCATTAATTTTATTCATCAATGTATTGTGGCATGGTCAACGTGGGAAGGATCCCACACAGGATAATGATGAGAACAAAATATTTTATTTGATTGACCTAATGACAACTGTAATGAAGGCCTTGAAGAAGGATAACATAGAATATCTAGGTTTGCTTAGAAAAAGACCCCTCTATTGATTAAGGTTGGTTGTCATTGATGTCAACCCTTGAATAAAGCCCCGTAGCAAAAAGGTTTGGGTAATGTACCCAATATTGTTTGATGTAAATATGACTCATTATTTATTTTTCATGGTTAATAAGAAGTAAATATGGATGAACTCCAAAGTGGTCCCCTTATGGTAAAAGCCCTCACAGGAAGATGCTTTGTGGAGTAAGAGAACCCATGCTTAATTATGGAATAATGAGATGAAGGACAGTGAATTTGTTAGGGAAAATATCCTATATGGATAGTGCTTTTCATTCCATTTTCAGTGGTATGTGGAGCATAACATAACTCCTCACGGTTAGAGAGTTATGGCCATGAGAAGTTGGAGACCCCATGTTTGAGTGATGGACCCAAGTTTGTTTGATGGGTAACGGTATGAGTTATGATATATTTTTAGATAATAATATTCTATATGTATAGTACATGTCATGCCATTTCTGGTGGTATGTGGAACGACACATAACTCCTCACGGTTTGAGAGTTATGGCCTTACAAAGTTGGAAGGCCCTCATATGTCATCTAGAAGCCCCAAAAGGTCAAAGTAGTCAAAGTGGTTTAAGATATTTTTAAAGGATAAATAATAAAGTGAAGTGATGAGTGTATTATAATGAAAATTGAATACAAAATAAATTGTTTCAATAATAATTTTAA
>SNQJ01S0023373.1:28553-44476 GCA_010110895.2 Picea sitchensis
GATGATTTTAAGGATGGAAATTTATTTTAAAATGTAGAAACCTTGGCAAATCTTACTAATCTTTCATATGCCAACTATAAATGTTTGGCGATATTTTTGTAAAAATATTCAAATTTCTAAGGATTTTATATAGTTTTTATAAAAAAAATTGCGATTTTTAAGGTAAAATAATTTTATCCTATAGAATTTGGGCAAATCATTTTTTAAATAGCGAATCTCATTTTTGGAAAAACCATGGAAAATTATCCCATGAGCAAAATTTAGCCCCTAAAATCATCCATGTTTGGATGTTTCATTTCTCGGCTTTTGCAGATTATATGAAGTGGGTCATGCAAAAAATTTAGGGGAAAGAGTAGCAGTAGTCCTATTGTTACTATCTTCTATAGAACTGAGTTTCTTTTAATTTCTCTGATCGATCCAAAAACCGCCATTGATGTCGATCCCTGAGTGAATTGCACTCATTACATGCCCACCTGACTTCACACATGCTCCCTGCACGTGCAACCAAATCCACGACGAACAATATCGACCTTGCTCACACATCCTGCGTCGCCCAACAACTTCGATTGTAGATGTATATCAATATTCCCTCCACTTATAAAATTCCCATACACCCTACCTAGTTCTAAACACAGATCAGAGCCTTGCAACGAGTTTCTTTGCGAGTAATTTGATTGACAAGGATGCATGCATTGAACAGAACTAACAATGTCATAGTCAAGTCCCCCTAGTAGCACAGGTCGGGGAAGATGGCTGCCATGGCGTTCGGTAAGGCATTCCCCAGATTAGCTGGTGTTGTAGGGGAAATCATAAGCTTCAAAGACTTTTTATTATTTCTTGGTCGTGGAAACCATGAGAGACAGAAGTTCATGGAAACCTCGGGCACCATAACCGTAATCCATAAATCATGGCTGGAAAACACTGTGTCTCCACTTAGCACTAGAGAAATTGAACTTGAAAAAATATGGACAATATAGTTGTGGAAGCAGATCCATAGCTACAGGTTCTATAACCATCTTTTGCTTTGCAGTTTGTGGATAATTTTTTGCAGCCAAACAAACTCAAATTTTGTTTTGCAGGAGAAAATGGAGTCATACTCTGAGTGGCCAAAGATGAAGTTGAAGACGCGCCAGTGACAGGGACCATCCTTCCCCTTCTACTTCCATAGCTCGAGCTAATTGGGGTCGTATGTGAAACTATACCGAGGTCGACGAGACTGTCACAGGTTGATGTGACTCACAATTTTATGTGACTCATGGACAACACATGGTATTTTCCGCAGAGTTACCCACTCAACATCTAGCATCAATATTGATTGATGAACAATGAGTTGCATGGAATCCAGATGTGCAGTGGAGTGGAGCTACTGCATAGATCTATGTGTTACATAGAAACACACGTGAACATAGCTCTATTTAATATATTTTTTACTTGAGATTTGGAGGTTGCGCATGTAGTCGTAGCCCTAGCTTATTATATTCAAAGCACTTATCGATTATGATCCAGGGCTGGTTTGTATTGCATGGGCATGATAGAAGCCAGTTGTTGGTTAAAAGGCACATGTTTCTACTGAGATCTTATATAAGCTGAATAAAGATGGACCAAACTAGGGTTAGAATTAGACTTCTCGACATCTAAACCTAGATTTTGTAGTGGTTGGAAAATGTGATACATGGTAGAGTTAGTCGGTATACACTTCTTCGCTTACCCTTTCCACATGTAGACTTCGACAACCAGATCAGTTTTTAATTTCAGTAGTTACATTAACGTGGCACATATATGTCAATTTTATTTATTTATTTTAAATCAAAATTATTAAAATGTACTATAAAAAGTGATTGTTTATCATAGTCACATGTACTATATAAGGAGTATAAAAATTAAAATTATTAAAAAGGAGTGCTTGTTTATATAGTCTCGTGTACTCTATAACAAGTATAAAGATTAAAATTAGAAAATCATACTTTTATAATTTTATAGATTATTTGGTGTAATTAAATTCAAAATTCAAATTTTTTATTTATTTTAAATTAAAATTATAAAACTTATTTGTATAATATTTATAGTTTTAATTTTTATTTATTTTTAATCAAAATCATAAAAATATATTTTTATTAATAAATATTATTTATTTTAAACATAATGATTATCTATAATCATAATAAACAAAAGTGGAAACATGAAATATAGTATAATAAATGTAGTAATAAACAAAGGTGGAAACATAAAATATACCTAAAAAAACGCTAATGTCTCATGGTCCCGTGTACTTACCATCCGTCTCATAGTTCCATAGATTTTGGGTAATATTACACTTTAATTACAAGGTTTCTAAGGAATGGATAATATTGACCCACTTACACATTTATCAAATGCCTCATTGTCTTCTTTGGATGACATTCCTAAACAATTAAAACAAAGTTTTTCCAGATTTTGAACTAAGATTATTTTATTAATAATTCATTTATGCTCTTAATTAGAATTTTTTTTTTCTTTTTAATTATTATGTTAAATGTGTTTAAGTCCAATATGATTTTTGGAAAAATATCTTTATTAAACTTGTGATTTCAAATTGTCTTATATTTAGAGTAAAATATATATTTGTTTTTTTTATGAAATTTTATTAACTTAATGNATCATGCAAATCTTCTTTATGATGTATACTAAATATATATTTGTTTTTTATGAAATTTTATAAAATTAATGTTATTATGTAAATCTTTTTATGATGTATACTATTTCTATATTGTTTATGATTTTTTAATTCTAGTTTTATATAATTATATTTTTATATTTTATATTATAAAATAAATAATAATAATAATAATCCATAAATAATATAAAATAAACAATATTCATTAAATGATTAAACATGATAACCCACCTCACTTTCATTTTTGGATTCATATCTAAAAAGTTCAACCTTCCAAAAAGAAAGGACGACTTATGTTAATTCATCATATGTATCTCATGGGATATATTCATATCCTAAAAAAAACATTATTATGTTTGTCATAAAGTATCACAGAAAATTTATAATTAGTGTACATGTTGGTTAGTATGAGTTGGTTAGTGAGGTATATGGCACATTACTATTTCTTTTCCCTCACATCAATACCAATAATTCCTTGGTCAAGACCTTTGCTTTTGTCGTATTCATTCTTTTTGGTGAAGACCTTTCCTTCCGTGGTATTCATTGATTGGATAAGATTCTTACTTTAGATTCGTTTTATTTGGCATGTTTTTTGGTTGTTTGAGTGTGAATATTTAGTGCTTTTATTTTGTGTTTTTTTCAAATTTTTTTAACCGTTTTGTTATTTAATATCAATTATAATTTATAATAATATACGAAGATGATGATGATAATCAATGATGATTTTAAGGATGGAAATTTGTTTTAAAATATAGAAATCTTGGTGAATCTTACTAATCCTTCATATGCTAACTCTAATGTTTGGTGATATTTTTGTAAAAATATTCAAATTTATAAGGATTTTATATAGTTTTTATAAAATTTTGGTGATTTTTAAGGTAAAATAATTTTATCCTATAGAATTTGGGCGAATCATTTTTAAAATAGCGAATCTAGTTTTTGGAAAAACCATGAGCGAAATTTAGCCCCTAAAATGATCCATGATATTGATGATGATGATGACGACGACGACGACGACGATGATTATAGTTTATAATAATATACAAAGTTTATGATTTCGATGACGACGATGATGATGATGACGACGACGACGACAACGATTATAGTTTATAATAATATACAAAGTTTATGATTGATGATGATGACGACGACGATGGAGGTTAGAAAGGTCGGTAATGTGGAAAATATTTTTAAATTGAGATCTAATATGGGCATAAGGAGGGCAATCCAAGAGGAAGTGGTTTTCATTTTCTACCCACTTAGTCTCACAATGGTGACAAATTCTTTCATCCCATGGTGTTTTGGGAGTTGTCCAACACCCAGTTTCACTATGTAGCTCATGAGAGTTTGTTCTTATTTTAGCAATGTTGATTTTCTTCTTTACAGTTTTCAAAACAAAGAGGTATTTTTTATTTTCTCAATTAGGGTTGATCACCTCCTTGTAGTATCTTAATTTCATTTTATCCACTAATTCTTTATCATACCACATATTCTCCTTAAATTTAGAAGTGATAATATTTGTTGATTGTTTATTTAAAAGAATCAATTTTATATTTAAAATAATTTATTATCGGGCGAAAACCTGCAAATCTCTTCGAAAAGACAAAGAGCGGTATTGTTGGGGAGGCGGCTAGGGTTTGCCTAGCCGCTTCCCCTCCCGCAGGCGCTCGGCTCTGCTTTCCCCCTAACAGTGTGTACCTTTGATGATGGTCTAGACTGGTGCTCCGTTTGTGTGGCCTTTGGTCGGTTGGGGTTCTTTCCCTCTAGTCTCCTAGTGGCTATGCCCTCGTGGGCTGCTCATTTTGCCCCTGCCTCTTTCAGTGACGGTGAATCCTTCTATGGACTTGGAATACTTGCTTTCTTTGCCGGTGGATTTGCTCCTCTGGGCTCAGTGGGTTTGTTGTAGGTTCTATCCCTTGATTTTGTTGGATAATAATAAAGAAGGACCTGGTTCAGGGTTGATTTTGTCGATTCAGGGCTGGATCTGGTGCTTTGTTTTATCGTGCGGCCCTTGGTCTATTGGACTGACATATACTCTAGTTATTGTCATGATGGGAGGTTCTTTGTCTCTCGAACCTGATAGGATTTCTTCCTATCGGTGGCTCACTCCTTTCGAGCTTTGGTGGACTGGTTTTGAGTCACTGGACTTGGGATCTGGTGTTTGGTGCAGCGATTGCTGGGTATTCTACTCTTTGGAGGTTGGGTTGGAGCTTTGAGGTCCATCTTTTGGGCGTGCGGTGTGGATCTATGGATCTGCACTTTGAAGTCTTTATTGGACATGCAGTCTGGCCTATCTTTTTGTTGCTCATTTTTCTCAGTTATTGTTGTATTCATTTTCTGCTCTTTTACCCATCTTTGGGGATTGCTTCATGCACCTGTATATGTAATTTGGTTCTCTTTGATGAATAAAATTACGAATTTTTTCGAGGAAAAAAAAAATTTATTATCAATTATTTTAATATAATAAAACATATTTTTGTCAAATAAGTTTATCATTTTCCTACTTGACTATTGTTAAAGTATAAATTAGTAAAAAAAAAAATCTTAATTTATCAATAAAGAGATATTTATCTATCAAACATTATCAAATCTTTACCAAAAATCTTTACCATAACTTTTCTTTCTTAAATAATTTATTTATCAAACATTATCAAATCTTTGACAAATAAATTTACCAACTTTTCTCTTTATATATATATATATATATATATATATATAAACAAGGATAAATATACCTTCTCTAAATGAATAAATCTCTTGAAACACAAAAGCTAAATAATCCCCTTCTCTATACCTTCGAGAGAAAGTTCAGTCTAGAGACTAAGCATATAGATATTGACATGGTTCTTTACTTGTGTTTTTAAGATATATTTATATCTTGTATTATGTACACGATCATAATACAAGATCTTTTTTAATTGGAAAATTATTATTTATTTATTTCTATTCTAAATTATAATAAAATAGTGTGTAGTGGCAATTATTAATGAGTAATGAAAATATTAAATAATTTTTTATTTGAACAAATTGTTTATTATAAATGTCAATTGTGTAGAGTTATGTTGGTAGTGATCAATTCTGTCAAATTTTATTATAATTAAAAGTCATCATATAGGGATAAAATCTTTATGTCACTGCTTTTTTTTACTTTTAAAAGTGATTATGTCTTTAGTATTCAAGGCGATTGATTGGGCTAAACTTATCTTATGAGTTTTTCGTTTAAGCTTTCGTTTGTTTTGTTTTTTTTTAAATTCATTCTTATAAGCATGAATTTAAATAAAAACTTGGTTTGGGTAATGATTTTGTAGTTATTGTTTCTACCTAAGAAATTCCACTTTGAAGGCACCTATATGCTGCTAAAATTCAACTTTTATAAACTCATTGATTAAATCACCACCACAATATTTATGCATTATGGGTATCATGAATTAATTGGTTCTATGGTTGATCGTTTGGTTTTATTTTTGAAATGTATGAATGCACGAAACATTGGATTAACATTGATATGTGCTTCACACCCTCAACAATCATATCAACTTTCATGTCGCTTGGTACTTGTCTGATGTACCCACGACTACACCTCACCCTGTTGTCATGTGCATTAATGAACCCATTCATTATTCGAATTGGCATTTGATACTGTTGGAGGGTTTGGTATTCATTATGGGTAATGGTTCATAGTTCTGTGCACCCTCTGGTATTTCATTTTTCCAAAATCATTTTTACCAAGCATGACAGTCTCCAAACTTCATAATTTTCGGGCCATTTTAGTTTGCACAGACCTCTCTTTGCCACTTATTTATTGGAAGCCAAAGCCTATCTCCTGTGATATCTATTGTGTCTATTTGATAGTGACCATGGCTCCTATGGTTCGAATTGAACCAAGTGACTCTGAGTTACTTTTTTTTTAAACCCGTAATTGCATACCTGAGACATGTTTTTGCGGGAGGTTTTCTAGGCAAACGGTTAACAATTTGGGGAAACCGTCGGAAAACCATTTCTGAAATGGGCTCATTTAATGTCCACGCGGGCAGTTTCTCCAGAAAGTGGACCATTTCAAAGATACGTCTCGACCTTTGGAGGGAAAGATCTCATAATTTCCGTTTCGGTTGAGGTAAGTGTTTTTTTCTTTTCTTTTGCTCAGATATTCATCCAACTGTTAATGTTATTCATAGGGTTTGAATTTAACATGTCGTTCTACCTGTTAATGAGCCTATAAAAATTGTCGAAATGTTTTAAGAGACAGAGCATGAACTCTTTGTCGAGCCTCTTTCATCACGAGCTTATAAAAATATTGTTGATATCCCACCTGTCACAAATCGGGGACAATTGGGAGATTTTCCTGAGCCAAAATGGTTTTTCCCAGGCTAAGCATACAATGAACCTACCTTTAAATGTAAATCCCAGTTTTGATAGTCCCATGACCGAAATTCAGGGTTTCATTTCACCTGATGGCTGTGAAATTAATGAGTCTATGTCTATTTCTTTGAGAACCCCCATCGTTAAGAAATCACGATGTATTTTTTCACCCAGAAAATCGTTGGAACAAGTAGTGGGCGAATTAAAAGGAAAATCTTCTCCTGTGATTGTGAATGAACCTGATCCGAACCGTAATGATAAACCTATTGCAATGAAAATCCGTAAAGGTAAGAAAAAACAAAGCTCAGATTTGAATTTTATGCATAAGAGATCTAGTAATATAATCGTCAAAAATACAACCAACTTCAAAGCCATCATAAATTAGGAACTGTTAGATCCTTCATTTGATAATTTCTAATGGTAAAAATGATTTTATTTGATTTTATTACATTCTGTTATGAAAAATTGAAATAGGAAGATTTAATTTTTATTTCCTTTGTTAATAATAAGACTAGCTACATAATCTATGATTTTGTAGCCAGTCTATTTCTTAATATTAGTTAGCATTATTTTCTGAATATCAAATTTGTTTTTCTATCTACAGGAAATTGATGATTATGATGTTGATTACATGGAGAGAACATATTGGATCATACGCTCTATTATTCAGTAGTTTCTTTCTTTTATGTTGATAAAGCTTTGATTTATTTTGACAAACCAACTCATACAGGAGTGGTTTCTAGTTTCACTATTTTTGTAATACTATCTATTTTGGGGGGATTGCACTCTATCTTGCATGATAAGAGTATGTGAATCCCATTTTAGTTTAAATAGTGATGATTGTTAGTAGTGAAAATATCTTTGGCTGGGATACATTATGGACATATGATTTTGAAGACTGATATGGAGAAGTTGTTCACTACTTGGATTTAGACCTGTGTGACGCTTACCCCATTATGTTTTTGCCTCTATCTTATGAAATGTTATTACGTTTGATGCAACTTTAGTCTAGTTATCGTATGGTATTTCATATTATTAAGTACTTCACTTATGTTTGTAATTTGTGTTCCATATTACATATGTGATCAATCTGCCATTTAATTATTGTTGATTTATGCTAGGTATTGAATGATGGATTATATGAATGTTTTGTAGTGAGTTTCATCCATTCATAAGTATTCATTATTATAAGATCACCAGATCTGTACGTTTATCATTATGTCGTTATATTCTTTCTCCAATGCATCTTTGAGTTTATTCTGGGAGCATTAGCACTATTCTTTTACAAGTTTCCCTCATAGGCTGGACAGTTAGGAGCTCAAATTACACAGGAGGATAAATTCAGTTTAGTCGATTAGTTACAGGTTAGTTTACTTGTTATTTATTTAAAATATTTGGTTAATGAAATAAGAACAACATGAATTAGCTTTCAACTGTTTGCGTATTGTTATTCCAAATATTATTTGATTAGCATTCGTTAGTTTTAGATCTTTAGATATTCAAAAGAAAACAGAAAAATGTATGTGCTTTCTTTATCTCTTTTATAAACACTTTCAAAAATATTTGTTTTGCAAGATGTCAAGCAAATCTTGTACACTTTACATAAATTGTTTATAATCATATGCACATATTCGTGTTTCCATTTTTGAACATTTGTAATTATTAAACTTATATTATTAGTATCATCGCTTTTAGATTAGTTTCATTTCTTTTATTATTTTTAGGACTTTAGTTGGCCAACAAAGCTATTAAACCCGTCAGGTCATTTCATTCCATACAGCTTGGGTTATTTAGACAACCCCAGTCCGGATTTGATCTTTCAGTCGACAGTGTGTCACTTACGCCCGTCAACAAGTTAGATGGTTAAAAATTAACAGCTATATAACTATTAATACAAAATTCAAAATTATAATCATTAAAATTATAAAAACACATTGCCATTATATATACAAAACCAATAAATATCAAATATAAAAATTATAATCATTAAAATAATGTAATCACATCATATTATAAATTTTATAAAGTTATTTAGTACAAACAATAAAATTAAAGATTTAAAAAATAAGAATTAAAATTATTATAAATTTTATAAAGTTATTTATTATAATCAATAAAATTAAAGATTTAAAAAATAAGAATTAAAATTATTATTTTATGGATTATTTAGTACAATCAATTAAATTTGAAAATTTAAAATTAAAATTATTATTTAATAAGTATAAAGATCAAGATTATAATTATCAAAATCATAAAAACACACTTGGAATGAATGAATGGAATCTTTTATTGTTTATCAAAATCATAAAACCACATTTTCATGAATGAAAGTTATCCACCCGTAAAAAAATGCCATGATGGGTTGTACAAATTTCTTGGAACCAGTAAAACCATGACATAGACTCTATGGAATGATTACTCATCATGGTTCTATGCAATTCATATCAACCATCTCATAGTTCTATAGCTTTTTAGGCAATGCATAAACCCAAATCATGGGGTTTCTAAGGGGTGGATAATCATTACCCAATTTTGTGCTATTGAATGGATCAAACCCTTCGTTCTCTTCTTTTGATGAGATATTCCCAAACAAAGTGGTGTGCGAGGTCATTTTCTTATGATTTTAAACTCGGAGTGTTTTATTAACAATTCATTATATTAGCTAGAAAAAATGTTTTTATGCCAAGGTGTGTAAATAGGGTGCAATATTTGAAAGGTTGCCCTCATAAAACTTGTTGTCCTAAAATTTGTTTACATGCAGAAATCCATTGTATTTCTACATTGTCTATGTCAACATGGAAAATATTTATGTTGGCTCAACATTAGCAAAGAATACATTGCAAAAGTTGACATCACAACATCATACAACAAAGCACCACCACTTTAAATGTTAATTTTGTTCTTGTTAGCAAAACATTTATGATGCTTGTGATATCCCTTTGGAATTGTCCTACAAAACTACTTTGGAAATGATCTTGATTTTTTGTTAGAATATTGTTTTCTAATTTTTATTTGATGATTTTTTTAGCAACAACTTGACATGTAAGTAGAAGTATTCGCATAGACAAACTTCGATATTGTCCATTTAGCATCCAATACATCCAACTAGACCATAAGGAAAGGGCAATACTAAATAAGGAGAAGAGAGCAATGAAAGTTTGAGAAGGCGATTAGGGACACCTCTAGGAAGGTTTATGTAGACACTAATGCCACAAATCAATTGTTGATTTCCAAGCGGCTTGATATTAATCTAGTGCATAAGTACATGCTAGTGGAACTTCGCTATGATCTTGTTGCATCATTTTAAAATTAGTTATATGATTTGCTTCTTCTCCTCTACTTTAATCAAAGTTTGGTAAGAAGTTCAACTTAAGGCAATCCTTTATGTTGAACATGTATGAGATAAAGATTAATATTCACAAGATATATTCCTCAAACAACACAATGGATAAAGACCATTTATTATGGAGTTTATAGTTTCCAATATTGTCTAACTAAAATGATAATAACAACACGTTTTTTCATATTAGATCTCTTAATGACAACTTTCCTCCTCACAAGGGAATCTAAAAACAACCATATATTTGTTAAAATAATTGCTCCATACTCATTAAAATATGAATGTCTAAATTATTCGTTCAAAACTTTACCATAACATTCATTCATTGTCATTATTAATTTTTCCATACTTAATACTTTTAGTGTTCTCTTAACAATAACCATTTCAACTCATGTTTTTTTTTTTTCCAACGGGAAAATTTCTCAATTATATTAATATATAATTTGTTTTAAAAACAGGAAGTTACAATCGCAGTTGTAGAATCAATTGATGTATGAGAAAGTAGGAAGAAACTTTCGCCTATAGCGGTCTCTCAACCAGCAAAGAGAGAAAGTTCTTAAATGTGAAATGACGAGAAGAACATAAGGATGTTGCTAAGTGACTGTGAGAAAGCTAACAGATAAATATTATTCGGGAAAAAATAAATTCAAAGACCAGGAGAATACTCCAACTTTCATATCGTGAAAGTCCACTAAGGAGAGAGGATTTTATCTTAAAAAAGAGTTAGAAAGAGGAGAGGGCCCTCATGACCATCTATCTAGAGATTGTAAGATATGATTCCCACTTTTTTCTGGAGCGTTGCCTTTGATAGTTGATTTGTTATGATCGTGATAGATGTGGTTGTAGCTGAGTTTTTTGAAAGTGGTTTGTAGAAGTCTAATTCTGTCCTTCCAAGCCAAGAGGGAGATAGCTTGAAGATCGTCCATGTTGTTTAACCACTCAATAATAATTTTGAAATCCCCGAGTAACTGGAGGACTTCAATGTGGAGTCTAGAGGCCAAGTATAGTGTGGCCAAGGCACCCAATAGTTCTTCCCTAGTGTTAGTGCCCAGGCCACAGTTAAAAGTCCATTTGTAGAATGTGTTTTGCGAGATTTTGATTAACCCTCCAGCTCCACTCTGAAAGCCATTTGAAAGTGTTGATCCATCGAACCATCTTGTAGGAATGTCTTCTAAGTCAGGGACCTTCTTTGTGTGCTACAATCTTGGCTTGCTAGAGTGGAAATGATTCCAAGTCTTAAAAATTCCAAGAGCTTTGTAAGCTGCAGTACTTGTGGAAGGGGTCCCATTTTCAAAAATTGCTTTATTTCTGTCCAACCAAATAGTCCAGTAAACTAGCGATGGAAGATGCATGAGATTGTGTTCCCTTTGGGACCAAGACTCAAAACAGTACGAGAGTGTAGGCCCATCCCATTTGGTTTTGAGTTTTAGGACCAAAGCAATTGTATCCCAGACTTGTCTAGAGAATTGACACTTGATAAACAAGTGATCTAAAGTTTTTGAATCAGTGTGGCACAGGTGGCAAAAATTTGGCCCAGTCCAGCCCTTTCTTTGAAGGATGTCCCAAGTGTTTAATTTGTAAGCGATCAACATCCAGGTGAAATATTTTATCTTGGGCGGAAGATGTCAGGTCCATAACTGTTTTCCCCAGCCTCTGATATTTGTGTGCCAGAGTGAATTAGAGATGGCTGTATAAATGTTCTATATAGTGATTTTGCCTGAATGGTCACCCCCCGACCACTGGAGCAGGTCTTCCAAGTCAAATAAGTGTATACCCGAGTGTGTGAGAGCTGAGAAAAAGATATTCCAGTCGTAAGTTAGGCTTGTTGTCATGAGTGCCTCTAACAAATATATTCCATCCACGTGCCCTCACAACATTGTTTTTGTGGTGCTCTCATTCCACTGATATGAATTCACAAGCTCGGATATCTTCCACAATGTTAACAACTCACATGTGTATTGTTAATATTAGTTAACATTAGAATACTCAACCCTTAAAATTGTTTTCATATCTATATTTCAAAAAATAAAATAAAATGAGTAATATCTATATTTAAAAAAATAAAATAAAATAAAATAAAATGAATAGCTAATCAAAATGGCGTTGGCTAAACGTTTTATCTTTTGGGTTTTTTGGCCGAATTCGACGATGTAAATTTGGACAAAATCATTATTTTTTGTTGTTTAAATTGCATTTTTGAATGCATAAATGGATTCAGCGTGCTAAAAAACCCCTAAGGCACTTGGATTATACAAACTTAGCCACTCAAATCTGCAGATCCAACCATTCCTCACTGGATTTCGGGAAAAATCAAACGGAAAAAGTCGCCAAAAAACTCCCAAAAGGTAGAACATTTAGACTACTCTAATCAAAATTGTTTAATATCTTTGTTCGTGTTCTTGTCATTAACCGTACTAGTACTTTCCTTGTTTCACTACGAAGTCCCTTCCTCTATTTGAAAGAATGCTAATCGGTGTTGGTATATGAGTTGGTTTGATTTTCTGAACATGTTTAATTCATATGCCTTGAAGAGTACACACAATAGTTATAATATGTGCATATGTAAACACTTGTTTTTTCAAATACATCACTTCTTAATGCTTGCCAGAAGTTGAGACAAAAAAGACAAAGTGTAAAAGAAGACATTGTAAATTGAAATGTCAAATGCGAGGAATAAACAAATTAAAAAAAATAATAATAATGTAATTTTTCCATAGTTGTACGAAAATCGTTTCAACATTTCCAGCATCTATGAAAGTCATTCGTTCATTCTGTGAGCTTGGAAACTGGTAGGAAAATTCCCCATTTGGTTGGGAACTGTTTTGGGAACTTGAGAGCTTTTTGAGAGCTTCAACAATAAGGAAATGAGAGCTTGGGCACTGGTTTCCATAAATCATGGTTAGAAAACACTATGTCTCCACCTAGCACTAGAGAAATTGAACTTGAAAAAATATGGACAATATAGTTGTGGAAGCAGATCCATAGCTACAGGTTCTATAACCATCTTTTGCTTTGCAGTTTGTGGATAATTTTTTGCAGCCAAACAAACTCAAATTTTGTTTTTTGGGAGAAAATGGAGTCATACTCTGAGTGGCCAAATATGAAGTTGAAGACGCGCTAGTGATGGGGACCATCCTTCCCCTTCTACCTCTATAGCTCGAGCTAACTGGGGTCGTATGTGAAACTATACCGAGGTTGACGAGACTGTCACAAGTTGATGTGACTCGCAGTTTTATGTGACTATGGACAACACATGGTATTTTCCGCGAAGTTACCCACTCAGCATCTAGCGTCAATATTGATTGATGAACAATGAGTTGCATGGAATCCATATGTGCAGTGGAGTGGAGCTACTGCATAGATCTATGTGTTACATAGAAACACACATGAACATAGCTCTATTTAATATATTTTTTACTTGAGATTTGGAGGTTGCACATGTGGTCGTAGCCCTAGCTTATTATATTCAAAGCACTTATCGATTATGATCCAGGGCTGGTTTGTATTGCATGGGCGTGATAGAAGCCAGTTGTTAGTTAAAAGGCACATGTTTCTGCTGAGATCTTATATAAGATGAATAAAGATGAACCAAACTAGGGTTAGAATTAGACTTCTCGACATCTAAACCTAGATTTTGTAGTGGTTGGAAAATGTGATACATGGTGGAGTTAGTCGAAATACACTTCTTCGCTTACCCTTTCCACGTGTAGACTTCGACGAGCAGATCAATTTTTAATTTCAGTGGTTACATTGACGTGGCACATATATATGTCAATTTTATTTATTTATTTTAAATTAAAATTATTAAAATGTACTATAAGAAGTGATTGTTTATCATAGTCACATGTACTATATAAAGAGTATAAAAATTAAAATTATTAAAAAGGAGTGCTCGTTTATCATACTCTCGTGTACTCTATAACAAGTATAAAGATTAAAATTATAAAAGCATACTTTTATAATTTTATAGATTATTCAAGTATAAAGATTAAAATTATAAAAGCATACTTTTATAATTTTATAGATTATTTGGTGTAATTAAATTCAAAATTCAAATTTTTTATTTATTTTAAATTAAAATTATAAAACTTATTTTTATAATATTTATAGTTTTAATTTTTATTTATTTTTAATCAAAATCATAAAAATACATTTTTATTAATAAATATTATTTATTTTAAACATAATGATTATCTATAATCATAATAAACGAAGGTGGAAACATGAAATATAGTATAACAAATGTAGTAATAAACAAAGGTGGAAACATAAAATATACCTAAAAAAACGCTAATGTCTCATGGTCCCGTGTACGTACCATCCGTCTCATAGTTCCATAGATTTTGGGTAATATATACACTTTAATTATAAGGTTTCTAGGGAATGGATAATATTGACCCACTTACACATTTATCAAATGCCTCATTGTCTTCTTTGGATGACATTCCTAAACAATTAGTATGCAAACAAAGTTTTTCCAGATTTTGAACTAAGATTATTTTATTAATAATTCATTTATGCTCTTAATTAGAATTTTTTTTTTTCTTTTTAATTATTATGTTAAATGTGTTTAAGTCCAATATGATTTTTGGAAAAATATCTTTATTAAATTTGTGATTTCAAATTGTTTTATATTTAAAGTAAAATATATATTTGTTTTTTATGAAATTTTATTAACTTAATATTATTATGCAAATCTTCTTTATGATATGTATTATTTCTGTATTATTTATGATTTTTTAATTTTAATTTTATATAATTATATTTTTAAGTTTTACATTATGAAATAAATAATAATAATAATAATAATCCATAAATAATATAAAATAAACAATATTCATTAAATGATTAAACATGATAACCCACCTCACTTTCATTTTTGGATTCATATCTAAAAGGTTCAACCTTCCAAAAAGAAAGGACGACTTATGTTAATTCATCATATGTATCTCATGGGATATATTCATATCCTAAAAAGACATTATTATGTTTGTCATAAAGTATCATAGAAAAATTATAATTAGTGTACATGTTGGTTAGTATGAGTTGGTTAGTGAGGTATATGGCACATTACTATTTCTTTTCCCTCACATCAATACCAATAATTCCTTGGTGAAGACCTTTGCTTTCGTCGTATTCATTCTCTTTGGTGAAGACCTTTCCTTCCTTGGTATTCATTGATTGGATAAGATTCTTACTTTAGATTCGTTTTATTTGTCATGTTTTTTGGTTGTTTGAGTGTGAATTTTTAGTGGTTTTATTTTGTGTTTTTTTTACATGTTTTTTTAACCGTTTTATTATTTAATATCAATTATAACTTATAATAATATATAAAGATGATGATGATAATCAATGATGATTTTAAGGATGAAAATTTGTTTTAAAATATAGAAATCTTGGCGAATCTTACTACTCCTTCATATGTTAACTATAAATGTTTGGTGATATTTTTGTAAAAATATTCAAATTTATAAGGATTTTATATAGTTTTTATAAAATTTTGGTGATTTTTAAGGTAAAATAATTTTATCCTATAGAATTTGGGCGAATCATTTTTAAAATAACGAATCT